>JAJOZX010000830.1:747500-800000 GCA_023014485.1 Bathynomus jamesi | reverse complement strand
TATTGGCATGAATAATGGTTATTTTAACTGACATACAGAAATAGTTATTAAAAAGTAAAAATAGTCGATCCTTTGTCGAACGCCCTACATTTGATGGGGTGATAGTTTCTTTCTCTTCTCATCCTTCCTTCAGGCTGCAATACATGGCTGATCAGAACGTCACTCAGAATGTGTCCAGTTCATTCTTGAATGTGACTAGGTTGGTGTGTTGGAGGCTCCTCAGTTCTTTTGGCAATGCGCTAAGTGGGTTTTGGCCCCGTATTCTGAGTGTGTTCCTTATCTTTAGTTCTCATGGCCTCCTGTACTGGTCCAACTGGGATAATACAGAATCTATTTTCTCATTCCATTGCCAGTTATGGTCAGAAAAAACTATAAGTGCGTTTCTTTGCCCTTCCAATTTGCCACCCTAAATAACAAAAAATAATTGCAGTTTTCACTATTTTGCCTCATAACATTATATCTTAGAATTCTATAGAACTAAGAAATAAAATCTTAGTGTTCTCTTGCTATGTTGAACTAGTAAATGGTAATTTTTAGTTTAATTCATTAAAATGTCTAATGAAGAAGGTTAAACCTACTCCTTAACACAGTAGTTCTCAACCTTTTTAGGATACGACCCAAATTCTGGTCGCGGACTAGCTCGGCGACCCATGCCTTCAAACAGTTCACTCATAGATAATAACATAAACAACAAATAATTAATGGTAAAATGATTAAGGATAAGA
Source organism: Bathynomus jamesi (assembly GCA_023014485.1). Classification (NCBI taxonomy): domain Eukaryota; kingdom Metazoa; phylum Arthropoda; class Malacostraca; order Isopoda; family Cirolanidae; genus Bathynomus; species Bathynomus jamesi. Next base: position 799,275 of record JAJOZX010000830.1, on the reverse strand, counting down.
TAAATAAATGATAAATGACAATTTAATGACCCAATCAAAATGGCTCGGCGACCCAATTTTGTGTCGCGACCTAGAGGTGAAGAACCACTGCCTTAATACTTAGTTTATCAGATTATAATCTGATAAACTAAGGATTAAGTATTATTTACGTAACACAATCATACCTTTCTTTTCCTCCTTGCGTTTTCATCAGCCATTTCTTTCTTCGTACTTTATGTTTTACAGTGAACTGATAAAATTCCAACAAATAATGCCAATAACAATTTAATTTTTATATACTTTACATAGTAATGACAGTGTACTTTCAAATGGTGTTTATTGGCATTTGTTACTATTGCATTTGACCCATGTTTTGCATGAATCGTTTTATAACGGCAAAATGTAGATCATTTTTTATCATCTTATTTTTCTGTTTTTTATTTATTTATTTTTTTTTGTTAGGACTGTGTACGTACATATTCTAGAAACAGTTTCTTTGGAAAGTTCGAATACATTGGTCAGAATTATCACCTTACCTCTCCAAAAAGTTTATAAATGGGATCGACTTTCAGAAGCTTCTCGCTGTTATAGTGTCTATCTCTTCCAGTGTTAGAGCGTGACTCGTGTATGCTTATCTCAAGCGAGATGAATAAGCGTGTTGATCTTCGACAATGTCTTTATTAAAATGCTCCTTACTCGATTTACCCTTCAACGTCTCTCGAATATTTTGACAGTAATCATATTAATTAAGTTTGTATGAAAAAGAATTTTAAATATTAATGGCAGCAAAATGTCGCTTTCACAGCTGATAAAATTTTAAAGGGCGGCGGCATCCCTTTCTTCGACGAAATGATAAAATCTAAAAAGAATACAATAGAAACAACCAGACCACAAAGGAGGGATTGCTTTACTGTCTGAGAAACGAGTGACAAGCTGAGCGTGACCTGAGAGAGAGAGGTTTAAAATTTATTTTAAAATTTTATACTTGAAATAAATTTGTAGGAATTGTAATAATTTGTTTAAAATTTCGGACTTACAGACATTTCGTCCGCAGGAAATTTCATCGAATAACCTAACTTGACCTGACCTAGCCCTCCCCAAAAAATCGTCGATAAAATGTTTTGTCAATGAAATATCCCGAAATGTTTCACGTCATAAAGCGGACTTACGTTATCTAATCCACGTGACATTTAATCGACAAGTTATTGCGGGTTAGCTTGTTAGAGCCCAGTAAAGCCTAAAGCTTAAGGGCCTTATGTCATTTTAAAAATAGTAAATTGTAAAAGACTACTGTATTTATTTTATTATTAATAAAGGTTATTCAGTTCAATTCAATTCAATTCAATAGGTTTGCATAGATTGCGTTAGGGTTAGTTAGGATTAGTAAAGTTAAATTGGGTTAAGTTTGCTCGTTGGTTTTTAGAGTGTCGATAATGTCCCGTCGACCAACTGCATATAGTAGGTCCATAAAGGAGGAGGGATCTATGAACTGAATGCTCCGGCGATTTATGTTTAATATAATAAATTCTCCCACTGGATTTTTTTATGGCATACACTGTTGCATCTTTAACCCCTATTGGCATTGTCTCGAATACTTACTGTTCTCGGTTGACCACTGTTGCCCTTATTTTGATTTTGTACTGTACCTTTCTCATTAAATTTTGCAACAATCATTTTTATGGTGGCATTAGACGGCAGTGCTCTACCTGGGAACTGACGCCGGAAAGCAATTTTCAATCCAAACGGTGACTTTGTTTCCACAAATGTTGTAGCAGTGAAGATTCTCTCCTCTGTAGAGAACTGAGTAGCTATCGTTCTCACTCACCAGTAAAAGAAATTTTTTTGAGTTTCTCTATCCAATCATATTAGTTTAAACATCATATTGTAATAAATAGCAGTTACATTGAAACGTTTTTTATTGCCACCCTGTATATATATATATATATATATATATATATATATATATATATATATATGTATATATATAATTGAAATGTATAAAAGCATATAAACTATGTATAAACATAGGAGTGAGTTTTAAGTACAATAACCGCACTCCAGTAAGATAAGAAACTAGGACTAGTAGGAGCTAGTAGGACTCGAACCAACTTCTAGTTTCCATTTTATTGGCTTTTTCCTCTCCAGCTATGCATAAACATACAAGACAGCAGACTTTAGAATTTTTTCAATCCTCAGTTTTTTTCGTTTTCAAATTTTTAAAGTTTTTTGAAAGTTCAAGAGAGACTCGCTCAAAAATCGTAGCTAATTTTTTTTCTTTTTTTTACAAACTTGCAGGAAATGCTCAGAATGTATGTAGTCTTTATATACTAACTTGGTAAGTATTCTGAAAGAGGCTATCTGTTCAGTTTTACATCTTTTAATTAAGCGTGGATTTTCTTTTTCAAATTAAGAGGCGTGAAATTTTTTAGATTCGCATTTCGAAAATCTGTTGGTGTAAACTTTCCTTCAAACTATTCCTTTGGCCTGTATGAAATTCTTAATGACAGTTATTTAGGTGGAAAGTTTAAAAAACTAAGCTATTTCACTTTTCTTGAAAAAAATATTCCATAGAAAACAACTCAAAAGTCTATTTTAAACCAAAGTATGTAACAAACAAAGTTGCAATTTGGTGAAAAATCCCCTAAATATAGCTCTGATAGTTTAATAACAAAATAATGAGTATAATCAGTGAGGATGTGGCCAGAAACTGGCACAGCGCTCAGACCAGACGAATGAGGTTCATTCTGGAGTCCGGCTACGTCGTAGCCTATGTCGTAACACCGTTTTCTGTCAATCAGCGAAGTTGAGCGACATTGAGTCTGGGTAGTAGCTGGTGGGGTAACTGTCCTCTCCTCTGCGTCTTAATTATGTAGCGACCCGTAGTTCTGATCTCGCATAAAGCTGTAGGTCCCCTCCGTCATATGACCTTAGATCCTGCAAAGGAGTTAAGCAACTCCATCAAACAACAACATTCAGGAGTCGATCCCCCGACATCAGTGTCTTCACTTCGTTTACAGGGGAAACGGCGCTACCCGCTGAGTTACGGACACTAACTAGTTACTTCATCAAACAGCCTCCTTCCTGGTTCCACTCGATATGGCGTATGAATTTCGAGTGGTTTCATTATAAATTTAAAATCAATTTGTTCTCGCAACTTTAAAATAGCAAGAAAAATATTTATAAAGTAAAATCTTAAAAAAAAAAAAATCCCTTTTATTGAATCAATTTCCTCGCATTGCTTTTATCTTATTTTTATTTGTCTTCTACGCAAGAATTTTTTCTCATCTTTCTTATTGCGAGAGGCTTCCTTAAAGGAAACTAGGGAGCAAGTGTAATTTACGTCCCCTGTGGTGCCTAGTGTAATTTACGTCCCCCTGTGGTGCCTAGTGTAGTTTACGTTCACCTACATTATCCTAGTGTAGTTTACGTTTCCCTACATTATCCTAGTGTAGTTTGCGTTCCTCAACTTTGTCCGCGTATACCTAATCAAATAAAACGTTAAAACTAACGAAAATATTGCGACTTAACCTAACCAATCGTCAATATATGTATATATATATATATATATATATATATATATATATATATATATATATATATATATGTATATATATATATATATATATATATATGTATATATATATATGTATATATATGTTAAACACAGACCGTGCATGGAACAAGGAACTCTTCTGGGAAAATTAAATCCACTATAGTCCGAATAAGTAATGGTAAATGACAAATACCATAGTTTTTCTTTTTCATGATGCTAGCCCGACGTGGGCAACGGGTCTCTCGCAAAGAGATCCCATAAATATAGCTTCCCTCACCAGCTATCTGCAAAGCAGACAGGATCCAGCTTTGGGACAAGGCTTGCTTTAAACCCTAGATCCATGTCCCAAAGCTGGATCCTGTCTGCTTTGCAGATAGCTGGTGAGGGAAGCTATATTTATGGGATCTCTTTGCGAGAGACCCGTTGCCCACGTCGGGCTAGCATCATGAAAAAGAAAAACTATGGTATTTGTCATTTACCATTACTTATTCGGACTATAGTGGATTTAATTTTCCCAGAAGAGTTCCTTGTTCCATGCACGGTCTGTGTTTAACATATAAATTTCTCAGGGGACCATTCTGAGTTTGTGTGTATATATATAAAATATATTATATATATATATATATATATTATATATATATATATATATATATATATATATATATGGTAAAGAGGTTAATTAAAGAGTTAAAGACTGGTTCTGCGTCAGGGGTAGATGACTTATCGAATGAGCACTTAAAATATGCAAATGACATAGTATGTCTGCATATATCATTGCTCCTATCAGCCATGCTGGCTCATAGCTATATCTTGCCCCTGGTCAAAAATAAGTACGGAGACATTCTGTCCAGCAATAATTACAGGCCTATTGCTGTCGCTTCCTGCTTCTCGAAACTACTAGAAAAACTCTTGTTACGCCGATTAAATGATTTCCTATGGACATCTCCTAATTAGTTTGGCTTTAAAAGGTCCCACTCAACTGACCTGTGTATCTATGTACTTAAAGAAACAATATCTAAATACATTGACAGTAATTAAAGTATTTATAGCTGTTTCCTAGATATAAGTAAGGCATATGATAGGGTGAATCACAATATTTTATTTGCAAAACTAAAAGACAGGAAGGTTCCCATGTACATATTAAATTTACTGAAATTTTGGTATTCCCACCAATCTTTCACTGTTAAGTGGGGCAATGTACTTATTATTGTACTATCCGAGTGTTTTGGCTCCTCTTGCGGGGTGAGACAAGGCTCCTTGCTCTCCCCTATGCTGTTTAATGTGTATATCGACGGATTAATTGCTTCACTTAATGAGGGAACAGTGGGATGTTGTATAGATAACACAAGGATAAATAACTTAGTTTATGCCGATGATATGGTGTTAATAAGTCCCTCTGTTAAAGGTCTGGATCGGCTACTAAAAGTCTGCGAAGTGTATTCGCAGAAACATGATATTCTGTAAACAGCCAGCTGATATAAGGTTTAAAATGAATGGTGAAGTAATTGAGGAAATACAAGAGTTTAAGTATTTGGGTCAAACTATTACCAGCTCCTTGAGTGATGACTCGGATATAAGAAAACAATCTCGAAGCCTGTGTGCTAACGCGAATATGACCATAAGGAACTTTCGATTCTGTACAAGTGAAGCTAAAGACACTCTCTTTCGTACTTTCTGCAGTAATATATACGGACAGCAACTGTGGGTGAATTATAAAAAGGTTCTGGCAGAACTCTAAATTTGCTGTACAACAGGTCTTTTAGACTCTTACATAAATTACCCCCGAGATGCTCAGCTTCGCAAATGTTTGCTGCTACCCGCAATGTCCCAAGCTTCTCGGAGGTAACAAGACGTGTTCAACACAGTCTAATGCAAAGAATTAAAAAATCAACCAACCCGATCATCCAAGCTATCCATGAGTCCTGCCATTTATCCTCTAAGTCTAAGCTATGGACTTCTTGGTACGAAACGTCTGTCTGTAGCTTCACTTAACTTCGACATTACAGTATTATTTCTAATCAATTGTATATATTTCTATCCTTAGTATGTGAACTGTCATTGTATTAATAATATTTGTCAGATGGACTATAGTCTGCCAATAAAACTTTTCATTTTCATTTTCATTTCATTTTCATATATATATATATATATATATATATACTATAAACACCCAGGAATGTCTGTCAGTCGGTCACGCTCGAAAAGAGAAGATTCTTGATATATATGGGCGATATTTGTATTTTAATGCATTAGAAAAAGGCGTAATGAATTCTACTTACACATATTGATTAGGTCCCGAGGTTGTGCACCTGGGTGTTGAATGCCCGCGTAGGTTAATTGAATGCCCGATTAGGTCAACTGTACGCCCTTGACAATTGGTTAGGTTAAGTCGTGATATTTTCGTTAGCTTTAACGAAAATATCACGACTTAACCTAACCAATCGTCAAGGGCGTACAATTAACCTAACCGGGCATTCAATTAACCTAACTAATAACAGTCTTCGAACTACAAAAAATATTCCACCGTCGGCTGGGATATTTTTGCCACCCGCACGAAGGGCGGGTTCTCCGCTAATATATATATATATATATATATATATATATATATATATATATTGACGATTGGTTGGGTTAAGTCGTAATATTTTCGTTAGTTTTAACGTTTTATTTGATGAATTCATTTAAAAAATGTCTCTTAAAGATCCTAGTGTAGTTTACGTTCCCCAACTTTGACCTAGTGTAGTTTGTGTCCCCTTTTACGTCATGAGGACGTAAACTACACTCGCTCCGAAAATAGTATACCAAAGGCTGTACACACCCACACAAACACACTGCTCAACACAAAGACGCATCAAATGTGACCATTTGTATTTATATGTCGGTGACATACATTTATCGATTTACATTAATAGAAAAGCTATACAAATTCTTATCTTCTCATAATGGTAACATTCATATTCTTATATTCGAATAGTTTTTATGTAAAGTATTCTTAACAATTTCGCAGACAATGCGTACGTTAAAATACATTCTCTTATTGGTCTCTCCTCGATAATAATGCCTTAAAAAGCCAATATCGGAGCGATGAACGACGACAGTTATGAGAACTTGATAAAAAATAGTTTGTCTCTTATTTATTGCCATTGTGGAGCCAACAAAGAGGAAAGTCATTTGGGAACGCATGTGCTCTTTTGTTCCATCTTCTCCTTCCCTCGTACAACGGACAGGAATTTCTTCTATTCGCCCTCCGGCTAACTCGTATGTATATATATATATATATATATATATATATAATATATATATATATATATATACACACATCGACGTATAAATGCTAAATGACAATCAATCATCTCCATTACATTGTAAGCCTTACAGTATACTCGAATCAATTGATAAAGCCTCATTTTCTTTTTTTTTTCTACATAAAACTTTTCAAGTATTGATGCCGCTTGGAGGGGGGATCTTGTATCACGATCCATAATTAATTTATTATTAATCTTACTCAAGGTCATCGTTACCCGCTGGAAGAGCTTCGGAGATTCTATTGTAATTGTTTCTATATCTTATACGAAAGTAAATTTAAGGCTTGGGACGTTTGCATAATCGAGCGATCACTTATTAACTATTGTATTAACGTCATTGGTTTCCTTTGAAATTAACACTTTATATCTTGGAAAGAATGATTTTTACGACTCGGAATAATTCATGGCAAAATAAAGTTACGGCACTTCAATGTATTTATTTTGTAGTCGTATATAATGTAATAATAAACAGGTCACAGTTCATTTTTCTTTCGAAGAAAAAATCAATTTATTTGGAGGTTATAAACTATTTTTCAGATAATTATTGATATTCTCATTACTGAGAATCAATACTTTTGGCGATGGACTACCTTTAGATTTATGAGTAGGATTGAAAGTAGTTTCGCTATTATCAAACTAATAATTATAGCATCGGAATTTGTAACCTTTAAGTTATTTACTCAAAATGAGCAGTAATGAGAAGGTTTTATGTAAAAAAAAGCATGGTTATAATAATAATAATAATCGGTCAAGATTACAGCACTATTGGGGGACGAACTCTCAACCTCAGTGTCTCCACTTCGTTTACAGGGAAATGGTATTACCCAATGAACCGTATGAGCGATGGCAAGAGTGCGCAAAATTTACAATAACAATCGTTGTATACATGAACTTCATCGCATTTTGTTAACATGAAAATAAGACGAAAGCAATATGACGGTTTAAAAAAGATAAACAAATGAGTTAGGTGTGTAGAACGACAATAATTCTTCGATGGTGGCAATCACATAAGAAAAATACTTCTCAATCCCTTTGCCTCATTGCGGCAACGTACTGTAATTCAGAGCTGGGCACTTCCGCAAACACTTCCGCAAACCGCAAATTCCGCAATTGCGGAAGTATGTTTTTCGTTTGCGGATTTGCGTTTGCGGCAAAGTCATCGCAAATTAGTGAATTTGCGTTGCGGAACTAAGACCGCAAACGCAAATCTTTCCGCAAATTTCCCACGTGGCCACTGGCCAAGCCCGCTAGTGCTGTGACGCTGCTGTCACTGGCCGCCAACGTGTCTAAGTCTCAAAATTTATGAAATTCAAATGATTAAATTTATTATTTAATTTATTTACTATTTACTTGCAGGAGGTGTTTTTGTTCAATATAATATATCAATATATGTAGTATTTTTATTTCTTCTACAATAGTGATTTATTGTAATAAATTATTTAGCCTTGTTTTTAATAAAAACAAGGCTAAAACATTATACATTAAAAAGATAAAAAAACTTTTTATACCTCTTTAATGTTTTGGATACTTTTTATAGTTAAAATTGCGATTGCGGAATTTGCGGTTTGCGGAAGTGTTTGCGGAAGTGCCCAGCACTGTAAAAATTGGAAATATGGTTTGCGTTTGCGGATTTGCGTTTGCGGCACCAAAAATGGCAAACAGTTTGCGGATTTGCGGTTGCGGAAGGTAAGGTTTGAGTTTGCGGATTTGCGATTGCGGAAGTGATTTTGAGTTTGCGGTGCCCAGCTCTGCTGTAATTACAGAATACCATAAAATGAGTTCGACATAGAATTTTGTTTTCAAATTCAAGATTGTTTACGAACAGCAGATAGCAAAAGATTTTTCAAAATATTGGATACAGTATTTATAAATCTGAACTACTAACGAGGAGATAATTTGAAGCAAATTATTTGTCGTTGTAGCTAGAAACAACTTATTCATTTTTAGTGCCAGACAGATGTTTATAGTTTTGACTGTAAGAAATCAAATGTAACAAAATAAAGCTGTGGTGAAACGTGCCGAGAGCGTTTCTGCAAATGAGAAAAGATTATATTTTCTGTTTCCTGCTGCTGTTGTAAAGATATGAAAAAGTTCACATGAAAGGTTAAGTTATAATGGAGTTATAATATAGCAAAAGGAAATTGTTTAAAATATTGCCTGCTAAAAGAATGGCATACAAGAAAAACTGATGCAACATACACTCTCCTTAGCAGGGATGCTACTTCAAGGAAGAGTCTCCTATTTCATAGGAATGCCACAAGTACCTTGCAGTAACCTCGACGAGTATGGAGCATTATGTGTCTTGTGATTGAAGAACTTTCTGTATAAATATCATAATTAAGTACACAATCAAGTGGCTTTTTTTCGTCGTCGCTGGGAACACGTAGTTATATAATAGAGTTGACTTATATAGTCAGTATTATAGTTAACATTAAATCAGTTTGTTTTGTAATGCTTATTGAAAGAATATTAAAAATGGACAATTTTCCGAGAACTCTTTTTCAATTTTTCGAGTATCTTCGACTGCAATATTACACGAAGTATATTAGGACATGTGTGTTCATTTATAATTTTTATCGATATGAATATACAGTATATATACACAGTAGAATGCATGTTTTCCTTGTTTCGAAGTCATAAAGCAGGTTCTGATGAGAGTGCATCCTCGCATGTTATTCAAACACATATTTCATCTGCATGTTCATGCCTCAAATATTAAGGAAATCTATACATAATATTAACTTTGACCTTTTACTATTTTTTATATGGTTTGAATTAATTGTAGTTATATATTTTTCAAAGGAGTTGTCTCTACAAGTAAACTAAATAAAAATATTTGCCGCCATTTTACCTTTACTTATAAAGAATGACAATGTTTTAAGTACTAAGAATACATTAGTTCTGCTACAAAAAATGGGAGAATTCTGATTTAAAAAAATATCTCTCTCCTATTTCAAGCATTAGAATTTTCACTCTTATTTTACCTAATGTATATTTCAACTTGGCCTAAAAAAAAAAAGGTTCGCAGCATCTAAAGTCATCTAAAGACGGAAGAGACCTACATCTTTACGTGGGATCCGAATCAAGGGTCGCTACATATAATCTGGACGCACTGGGGGATCCCTCATCCAACTACCACCCAAACCCACTGTCACTTAACTTCGCTGATCGACCGGAAGCGGTGTTACAACATTGGCCACAACGTAGCTTTGGCCTTACAAAAATTAAACAGTTGTTTTTCAGTAATTCCCAGCAATTTTTTTTTTTTTTTGCTATTGTATATATCTTTTTTTCGGTATTTCCCAGCTATTTTTGGTATTTCTCCGCAAATTGTAATAAACAATAGTAACATTGTTTTAATCACTGTCTTTTAAATATAACATTTTTTTAAAGATGGCGGTCTATCCTGACGTGACTAATGTCAATTTACGAGCATTGCATGAAAACACTAGCACCGTAGACAAAACTATTATCTGGTGTAAAAAACATGGCCTACTTTTTACTGAACGCACCTGTGTACGATGCAATAACCCTATGACCGAATCTAGGGACTCCAAGAGGAAGGACGGATGGCGTTGGAGGTGTCACCGTACCAACTACAGGTACGAAATATCCATTCGCGCTGGAACTTTCTTCGATAAATCGAGTCTATTGTTGTCGCAGATCGTTGACGTGCTGTATCTTTATTTTTACGAAAGCGCAACTACTACAAATTTAAAGAGAGAATGCCAAATACAGGCTGAGGCAATCACAAATTGGGAGAATTTTGTGGGCGATATTTATGCAGAGTAGTTTTTGAGACACCCAGTAGTTCTTGGAGGAGTTGGACACACGGTCGAAATTGACGAGTCCGCCTTTCTTCGACGGAAATTTAACGTGGGTCATCTCGTGAAAACACAATGGGTATTTGGCGGTATTGACCTGCACACAAAACACTGTTTTTGTAATTGCAGTTGAAAAACGGAATGCCCAGACTCTTCTGCCGATTTTACAGCAGTTTGTCCTCCCTGGTGCAACCGTGATTTCAGATCTTTGGGTAGCCTATCACACAATTGGTCAAATCGGATATCAGCATTTGACGGTCAATCACTCCCTTCATTTTGTTGATCCACAGACAATGGCTACTACGAGTACAAACCACGTCGAATGTATGTGGAATTTAGCGAAGAGAAGAAACAAACGTGATTGCGGAACTCACAGACCATTACTGGACACATATCTAACGGAGTTTATGTGGAGGCAGCAATTTGGTGGTAACCCTTTCCAGCACCTATTAGCTCACATTCACGAAATTTATCCTTGTCATAATTGATTTAAAATACATTTTGTTGGATTCTATTTTTTCTTACTTTTTTGACCAAACAATAGCAGAAAAATAATAAAAAAGAGCCATTAAGTAAAAGTTGCTTAAAATTAATCGAAACCTACGTGAAAATTATTGAATGCCCGGTTAGGTTAATTGAATGCTCGGTTAGGTCAACTGTACGCCCTTGACGATTAGTTAGGTTGTCGTGATTTCACGACTTAACCCAACCAATCGTCAAGGACGTACAGTTGACCTACGCCCTTGACAGTTGGTTTGGTTAAGTCGTGATATTTTCGTTAGTTTTAACGAAAATATCACGACTTAACCGGTAACTGGTGAACTCCAGGAGGCCGGGTTCTAAAAAATTGTGGAGAAATACAAAAAAAAAAGATGTATATTATATACAATAGCAGAAAAATAAAAAAAATGCGGGGAAATACCGAAAAAGAGCCAATTAAACTGTTACTGCACTGGGCATTTATCGCCGAATTGGACCTACAAACATTTCGTCGACTGAAAATTTCATTGACACTCTAATAACGTATAACCTAACTTAATCTAACCCTAAAAGTGTGTCGATAAAATGTAACGTCGATGAAATCATGAGTGCAAAGCATATAAAATGCAAGTCGCGTCACGGTAAACACTGAAATCCTATTTTTGTTTCAGACATTTATTTATTTATATATTTTTTTCAATGATGCCTCTTAACTTGATTCGACAATAATTCAAGGGATTTACAATCTGGCACTTATGTAAACTGCTTTGAATTTCTTTTAGTTTATTATAGCTTTGAAGAAAGGAAAGATGGAAGTAATGGCGCTAAAGGTTATAATAGAAACAAAGACTCTTAATTTGGAAAATACACTTCATTAATGAAGAGGATCCAAATACGAGCTGTTATTATTTACTATGTTTTCTTTGTTTTACAGATATTAATTAAAGCTACTTACGAAGAGGAGAAAGTTCAGTAGAGACAAATAGTTTAAATTAATTATTAGTCCCATGTCAAGGAAATATATTTGTCTAGAGCAGTGGCCCCGAAACCGGATGCTATGAGGGGGTAACAGAGGTGCCTTGAGACGAGGGTGTTCAACAAACCATAATAATGTTTCAACAAAAATGAAAAAATTACGCAGTGGTTGTGCGTAAATATCTCGTTATTCGAGGCAACTTTAATATTTGTATTTACTTAAGTTTCATTTTCAAATTATTGGGGGGGGATCTAAGTCTGTGGGGTGACACAAAAAAAAATGATCGGCCGTTGGGAATTACTGGTTTAGGGTCTCAGTTTTATACACTGTACCATAGTTCATAAACAGGCTAATACAAGGTATTTTTAAACCGCGTCGATCAGCGAAATTAAGCAACATGGGTCTGTTTCCAGATTATGTAGCGACCCGTGGTTCGGATCTCACGTAAAGCTGTAGGTTCTCTCCGTCATATGACCTTAGATGTTGCGAAGAGGTTAAACAACCCGATCAAACATGTTTAAGTGTTGTTAGAAAAACCTTTACGTATCAGCACTGGTACCGCGTACCACCGGTTGAAAAGCACTGATGTAGTTCATTGACTGTTTTTATAATAATTTAAATTCATAAAATATATTGTACAGGGTGGGTTAAAAGTCTGGCCACCCCCTCAAAATAAGATAATGTACATGAAAGAAAGAATTTATTGCATATTCACATTTTCAACATTTAATTTAATTTTTAATTTAACAAAAATTTACTAAAATGCGAAAAATTAGATATGTAAATATTTTAAAGGGGTGCCCAGACACTTTGCCCACCCCGTATAATGCCATAAACTGCTTTAAAGCACGAGTTTATAATATGTGATCAAAGTTTTTTTGTGAGCCATGCTAAAGACTCCTTTATTTTGTTGTACTCGTATCTAAAGTTCTTGATTTTGAAGTTATGATAAACCTATCTATCTCTTTTAAAAGAATTCAAAATTGCTAAACTTACTTTCAACAAACCCATATAGTTTCCACTCAAATTTTAGTTTTTTTCCTCTTCTGTGAGTAGTATAGAATGCATCAAGTTTAAAAAGTTTCGTTCAAGTGCGAAACATTTCTATTATGTATTTCTGCATTTAGTTTGGCATCTCTTTGACCACTATTTAAAAAAAAAATAAATAGAAATCAATATCAAGGAAGATTTGATCCATTGTGATAAAAAATGTTAATGCACTTACTATTGAGACATTATATATTTGATGAATAATTAATTTTACTCAGTACATAATCTAGAGTAAAATTGCATAATTCAATGTAGAAACTAAAATTCATAAACTAACGACATCATATTCAGGACCTAATCATAAAAAAAGCTAATGTGAGTTATAAGATTTTCAGCGAATTATAAATTATTTCGACATTTTTTTAAAGTTTTCATTATATTTTCCAGATATTTTTTCTTCGGCAAACTTTTTTCCGCAAATGTACATAAATATTTCGCATATATATATATATATATATATATATATATATATATAACTGCAAACACGCAGTATAATTAATGTAAAGAACGACGCTTGTATAGGAGATATTCCGCGCAAGACGAGAGAGAGAGAGAACGAAACAAATGAAAAAATGAGGTAACCACCCGGGAATCGAACCCGGGATCTTCCGATTGCTGGTCAGATATGATAACCACTACACCATGGGCCTCACTCTTCCAAATGTCGTAATTTTTCATTTGTTTCGTTCTCTCTCTCTCGTCTTGCGCGGAATATCTCCTATACAAGCGTCGTTCTTTACGTTAATTATACTGCGTGTTTGCAGTTAAATGTATATAATGTTACGGCATGCGGGAGGTGCCCCCTTGGGGCATTGGTTTCTGCGAGTATGTAGAAGAATTACGACATTTGGAAGAGTGAGGCCCATGGTGTAGTGGTTATCATATCTGACCGGCAATCGGAAGATCCAGGGTTCGATTCCCGGGTGGTTACCTCATTTTTACATTTGTTTCGTTCTCTCTCTCTCGTCTTGCGCGGAATATCTCCTATACAAGCGTCGTTCTTTACGTTAATTATACTGCGTGTTTGCAGTTAAATGTATATAATGTTACGGCATGCGGGCGGTGCCCCCTTGGGGCATTGGTTTCTGCGAGTATGTAGAAGAATTACGACATTTGGAAGAGTGAGGCCCATGGTGTAGTGGTTATCATATCTGACCGGCAATCGGAAGATCCCGGGTTCGATTCCCGGGTGGTTACCTCATTTTTTCATTTGTTTCGTTCTCTCTCTCTCGTCTTGCGCGGAATATCTCCTATACAAGCGTCGTTCTTTACGTTGATATATATATATATATATATATATATATATATTCGTTTGTGTGTGTGTGTGAAGGCGTCCACTTAATCAGAGCTTAAATGAAGATAACATTTAATTTTAAACAGCTCTAACGATCTACAATATATATATATATATATATATATATATACTTGATTTACAATAAAACTAAAATAATTTTATGCGCGTTTTAATGGATTTTCTGTACGCCGATTAAGGAATGTAATTTTCGTTATTTATGTAATTTCAATGATTTTCTTGTCAGCAGACTCCGCCCTTGTCATTTTTATTGTCAAGTTTCTTTGGGGAATGACGCATGACCTCTCCCTCTGACGTCTCCTTTGTAACTGAAGAAATGTTTGTGTTGTCATCTGCATCAAGATATTGCATTTGATGAGATACTTTGTAAAAAAATTTCCAAAATAGACTTTATAAATTATATACCTAAGGGTTAAATTTCCTAACGTTATTCCGACGTTGTCAGCAAGGAAGTATAAGCTTTATTAATAGCCGCTGCAGATACTATTTTAGATTAAAAAGACGTATGACAGTGATATATATATATATATATATATATATATATATATAAAATTTAACCAAGCTACTTTGCTTTATATATATATATATCAGTTTGGTTAAATTATTTTGTGTATCGCAGTTTATTTGTATATATATATATATATATATATATATATATATATATATATATATAGTAACTATAAGCAATAAAGAGATTTCGTGATTGAAAAATATTTAATAATTGATTTTAGCAATAAAGGGGGCGTTTCAACTGAATTCGGGGTTTCATGCAGATTGCTAAAAAGGTTGGGGAGGTGGGAGATGTATTCGGGTCTGGCTTATAACCTTTTTTTCATTTTTTTTTTTCATTTTAGCCCATGCAAACCAGACACGTCATGCATATTGAATAAATAAAGAATCAGAATTGATATATAATTTGGACCAATTTTTTTTTTTTCCTTTTTATCACCTAAATATTGACTTTAATCAGAGTTAATTGCGGAATTATTATTTTATTTATAATCTCCTGATCTGATAATTGATTCTTATCATGACGTTCGTTAGTAAAAAAAAAAAAGAAAAAAAAAGGACGTTGCCGTTTTGTTTTTTTTAAACAATTTTTTTTTTTTTAACGTAAAGAAATCGATTTTTGTATTCATTATTTGAACGTTCTTTGACTCATGTTAATAACAGATTCTCTCTCTCTCTCTCTCTCTCTCTCTCTCTCTCTCTCTCTCTCCTTCGGAATTCACCACAATGTTTGTCAGGATTCGTTCCTTTATTTCTTTTTTTAGCGCAGTCTGACATTAGTTTTAAATGTCAGACTTCTTTTTTTTAAAGAAACAATTTGATGTATGATAAGATCTATGGATATTTCGTTGTTGGGGAATCTCATTGACATTCTAATAGCTTAAATTAACCTAACCTATGCTAATATATGCTATCAACAAATCCTAATCTAGTTTAACCTATGCTAAAATAATCTAACCCTAACAAACCTTTGTTGATAAAACGTCACTTCTACGGTACGTACGCGTCGTTAGCCCGTATAATATCTAGTATATGAAGTATTTTTAAATATTGCAGTAACTCTTTGAATCATTTTCCCCAATCTTGTAAGTAACGTTTGCACGGTGATCCTCGAGTTACTTCTTTGGTGCGTCATTATCATAATGCAGGTTCCTACTGTTAATATTGTATTTTACTATATTGGTTTTACCCGTAACAAGCATTGATTCTTTCATTAGGAATGACGTTTATCGATTCCAAATTTCAGGGTCATGCATATTTATTAATATTCTATCTTTACTCGAGTTAATCGAAATAAACTTTATTTTCTAGGAATGAACGAAAGACTATTGTACTTGACGTCATTCCCATCCCCGATCTCAAAGTGGGAATTCATAATTGGGAAAAGTTTCCTGATTTGGGAAAGCGTACATAGAAGACTGTAACGCAATTGCGTGTCCCGAAGGGAATTCTGTATAAAAAAAATTTAACCTACAGTGGGAAATCCTATATATTGGGAATGGAAATGAATCGATTTGAGAACCGCCTCCTTTAGATTCCCACTTTCAACTTTCTTATTCTTGGATGAACGCTGAAGTGGAAATAATAAGAGAGATTGGGACGAACTCTCGAAGACATAATGAAAATCTCAATTATTCACACAATGTGACCTTCCCAGACTTCGTATACATTATAGAGTGTTTTGTAATCATGAAAATACAGTGAGATAAAAGTGAGGGGGAATTTTATCCCTTTAGTGGACGAGACTGAATCAGCAATTCTTTTTAAGCATAAAATATATGATGACGCAAATTTAGCCGTACTGAAACTAATCAATGAGGAAGTATGGAAACTTGTACAGCGCTCAGGCTACACTAATACCGGCCCATTGCGCGAACTCGTGGATTACTATTAGCAACACCAACAAGATTCGAGCCCCGCGACCTCATTGTCTTCGCTTTGCTTATAGTTTAGCTGTGCTATAAACAAAATTCCCCCTGAATCAATTTTACGAGACAAATACGAAACACCACCATTTTAATTCTGTAAACAATAGACTATTTCACTGTAGCTTTTATATGATAAAAGTAAATAAAATATGTAAACTCATCAACATCTGTTTGCGAGACATTTCATATTTACTAAAATATAGTGAATAAATATAAAAGAAATTGGCTGTTACAAATTCTCTGTGACTTAAGTACTTCTGTTTCGGAGGAATTTCCGAGAAAATTGATTGTTTGCTCAGAGTTGAGCAATATTGGAGAGTCATTATAGAATAGTTTTGTGTTATATATTTGTGGCTTTCTAGACTGGAATGTTTACAGATAAACTGTATTGAGCGTATCATATTCATATCTTTTTAATGTTTTACTCAAGGAATATATGCGTTTGTTTTTGGCATATTTATGGTTGCGTTCTTCGTTCAAATTTCAAGGAAAAAAATTTCACTCAAATTAATTCCTTTATCATGTCTGTTATGTATAAGCAACACGTTGCTTTGGGCTTTAACAAAATCAAGGTACCGATAGTTAATTTCTTTGATAAAGAGTAATTGAGTTAGAATTTAAATAACAGACTTTTGTTCGCAATTTAAAAAACGGTGTTTGCCCTAGAATTAGTTACCGTTAAATTATGCTTTTGGTCTTTTGTTTTTATTTTACTGTCCTTTTAAACGCTCTTCGGAATTCTCATTTACTCCTTTTTTTTTTAAAGTTTTTCATTACTTTAAATAACTAGACATATATAAAAGTGTATTAGACAATGGATAAAGGTGGCACAATTGGAGCAAGTGTAGTTTACGTCCCCTTGTGGTGCCTAGTGTAGTTTACGTTCCCTACGGGCCTACATATCTTAGTGTAGTTTGCGTTCCCAACTTCGTCCGCGTACACCTAATCAAATAAAACGTTAAAAATAACGAAAATATTACGATTAACTTAACCAATCGTCAATATATATATATATATATATATATATATTGACGATTGGTTAGGTTAAGTCGTAATATTTTCGTTAATTTTAACGTTTTATTTGATGGATTCATTTAAAAAATGTCTCCTAAAGATCCTGGTGTAGTTTACGTTCCCCAACTTTGATCTAGTGTAGTTTGTGTCCCCTTTTGCGTCAGGGGGACGTAAACTACACTTGCTCCTAATTATTTACTGATTTTTTTACATTTTCAGTTTTTAAGTAATTCTGATATTCTTCGTACATATTTATAGTGAATGAATGATTTCATACGATCGATACTTTGGGATGAAATTGTACAGCTAACTACAGTACTCGTATGTGTAGATCCCATAAAATTTAAAACTATTTCCTATTTTTAATTTCAATTGTCTTTTCATAAACTGCAGACTCTGTGTATCGGGCAGGGAAAGGCGATTTATGTACATAGATCGTCTTTTCATATTCACATCCCTGACTAGGTGAGTAGTTTTATAGGGCCAATTATAAACTGTCGGTTTATATATATTTATATATGTCATGTGATGCTGCAGGGTCTTCCTCAATACTTTTAAAGAATTTCGTTCGTTACCCGGCTACGGTGTTAGTTTATAGTCACTTTTGTATTTAAAAAGGCTATACTCTACAAATCTCTTTATTGAAATTTAAGACTATAATTAATTACTAGGTGTTTGGCAGTCATTCTTATACTGTTACGTGGGCGTAGAAGAAAAGAGTTGACCGTTATGAAGGTTACTCATTCTCATTTAAAATATGAACTACATCTACCTATATAATGTCGTCTTTATGTGAAATTAGAATTTGTTCGTACGACCCTTCGCATTAGGTCGAAGTGAACTACTTGGATCACTTGAAGATCAGGGCCCCCAGCCTTCTCTAGTTAGCCTTACAAGGCTAACTAACGAAAATATAACGACCTAACCTAACCAATCGTTAGGTCATCTGTACGCCCTTGACAATTGGTTAGGTTAGGTCGTGATATTTTCGTTAGTTAGCCTTATAAAGCTAACTAAAGAAGGCTGGGGTCCCTTATCTTCAGGTGATCCAACTACTTTATAACATTTTTGTCGCCGTCATCATCGTCGCTGTCGTGAACGATTAACAAAAATATCCAACACTGAAAATGGACGATTCTAATTGTTGCATATTCGGAAAGCTTTTGTAATTTGTAACCAATATGCAATTGTTTTTTAAGTAAAGCTACGCTTCTTTTGTGCAGTTTAAGCACAGTTGTTGCAGGCAATGAATATTTATTATTCTTAAGTGTAAGGTTAGGGATCAGTGTGTTTACTAGTATTCTGAAACCTTTACTGGAATACTGTAATTGTAATATATGTGTTCGGCCGGTGAACCTGTCTTGACGGCTTTCTTGTTCATACTTTATTTTCGTGACTTTATTTTTTAACAAAGAAAATGGGAAATGGATTATTGCAGTGTAAAAACAAAAAAAAAACATTATCAATTCAGAACTATGAAAACATTTTCCCGATTCGGAGAAATTTTTTAGATTTTGTTCCATGGAACGCTGTTTTCTATATGTGTGTTTCTCGCTTTTTAATGAATTAATTTAATTAAGGTTGTTGAAGTTACATCGATAAAGGAGGATGAAAGAATAAACTATCCATAAAACGTTAACATTGAATGCTTATATGTTTCGTAATTCTTAAGAACTAGTATTTGTAAACGTATTAAGAGTTTCGGCGCTTTAATATGTCTGTTATCCGAAATTTCCTAAATATTTTCCTATAATCCATGTACCAAACGTTATTATATAAACTTTCTAGCAACATAAATTATTCTTGGATTTATCTGCAGAGTAAATGAATGGGTGAATAGAACTGGCGAGAAGAGGAAGATCAAATTGACTATAAATTATGCAGAATCAATACCAATGCTAAGTTCCATTAGAGGCAGACTATGTCTGGTCTTAATGGTATTGGCTGGCGATAAAGTATATGTGAGAAATCGAGAAGGAACGCGGAGTCAAGAAACGCGGCATAAAAAAATATGAATAAATAAATGGTAGAAAGTGTGGAGGAAACCAAATTCGTATATTGCTCCAACTCTAATTTAGAATAGTAGAAGGGGGAAGGCTGCGTGCGCGCACTACTTAAAACGTTTTTTATTTTTTTTAATAGGAATTCAAAGACGTATAACGGAGCACAAAATCTCGTTAAATTTTAAAAACGGTAGTTCGGTATATATAAAACTATAGGTTTTATAATATCTATTTTATATACACATATACTGTATAATGAAGTAATTTTTATAGTTCTTTCTTACTATGTCCTTAATTTCGTCTATAACTTCGTCTTCAGTTGATCCGTGGTTAACGCACCTGAGAATCGCACATCATATACCGAAGAGGCCACGTCAATCAACAATGACTGGCACGATCTTTTATCTTTCAGTCCACGGAAGTCTTGGTGATTGACAACTCCAGTTCAGCTCAGTATTCTGGCGTTCTGGGGATATAAGTTTTACTAGATATGGTATATTTTTTCTAAAAGTGAACAAAAATATTTTAACGGTTAAAAACTTGCTTAGAATCCATAGAAGTAAAAATTTTTAGCAACAAATAAAAATAAATTCTAAGCACATACTCTCGGACTGAAGAAATTTTTTTTATTTAACTGTTGATGATTCATTAACTGTAATTATTTTTAATGCCACATTTACTTTTTAACCTCCATTAACCACCTTTTTAGTATTAATAAAACGTAAGACGTAGAAAACTATTTTTTTTAAAGATTTAGGTACTTAATATCATCATACTCCGTCAATGCAACAATGAAATCAACCGTCTTTCCGGTTATCACAATTTCGAGATATGATTAATTTAAGTCTTCCTCGGTGGAGTAGTGGTTTAGATCCCGTTGGAAGTTGTAGACCCGATTCGTCAAGCAATCCCGAAATTACTTACATAAAATACAGTATATTGTTTTCAACTTTAGAATATCCTTTTTTCCCAGTGGTCAATGGTCATATTTCATACCGTAAGAATAAATTTGTTTTTAAAAAATTGTAAATTTGATTTATGAACATAAAAAACGGAAAGCTTAATTTCTGTATTTTTTAATTTTGTTTATAAATTCACAATAATTTTTTTCTTAAGCAATAAAAGACAATTTTCACATCACAAAAAATACATTATTTTCCTTAAGCAAAGAAATCTCCTCCCCAACAAAAAAATTTCAGCTATTAAAATTCTATTTTTATCATTGTATATTATAGGAGTCAGTTTCACAGCACTGATTTATATCTTACAGAAATGTATCATAAAAAACATTAACAACACTTTTAAGCCACGTTATTGGACAAAAAAAATGAATCGCATAAATTGTAATGTCAAACACCGGTGGCAGAGAGACATGTCGCGCGAGGAACATGCAGATTCAATGAAGGACTTTTCAGAAGGGAAAAAATAAATGTTTAAGGGCTTAAGAGTCATTTTTGTTCCTGTTAAGATTTAAAGTGCAAAAAAAGAAATTTGAAAATCTAAGCAATGTATTAAGAATTGTTTTGATTCTCCACGACATTTTGGTTAAATCCCATATATATATATATATATATATTTTAACTGCAAACAACACACAGTATAATTAATGTAAAGAACAACGCTTGTGTAGAAGAGCGTTCGCACAAGATGAGGAGAGAGAACGAGCAAATGAAAAACGAGGCACCACCCAGGAATCGAACCCGGGATCATCCAATTGCCGATCGGATATGCTAACCACTACACCAAGGTCCCCGATCAGTCAGGACTCGTAATTCTCCTACATACGAGCGGAATCGAATGTCCTGAGGGGGCACCTTCTCATGCCGTACCTATATACATTTTAACTGCAAACAACACACAGTATAATTAATGTAAAGAACGACGCTTGTGTAGAAGAGCGTCCGTACAAGATGAGGAGAGAGAAAGAGCAAATGAAAAACGAGGCACCTCCCAGGAATCGAACCCGGGATCGGGGACCTTGGTGTAGTGGTTAGCATATCCGACCAGCAATTGGATGATCCCGGGTTCGATTCCTGGGAGGTGCCTCTTTTTTCATTTGCTCGTTCTCTCTCCTCATCTTGTGCGGACGCTCTTCTACACGAGCGTCGTTCTTCACACACACACACACACACACACACACACATATATATATATATATATATACACGTGCTCATAAATGTTTGTACAGAGAAATATTTCACTTATATTCGTCCTTATCTTTTGCAACATGTGCAGGATAGTTATGAAACGTTTACCGTTCGTTTGGAAAAATTTAATATAAAATAATTACAGTATTTTAACTCCAACATATAATGTAAAACATCAAAGAATTTGAGGAAAATAAAAAAAAAGTTAAAATGCGAAAGTTTTCGTACATTTATTTACAAAATTATTTAATACTTTGTGTGTCCCCCACTTAGGGTTAAAGAGTTTAAAAATTTTATCAATATTTGACTATTTAATGATTAGAGACTGTTGACAATCATGAAATTCTAGAGTTTTCTCTGTGAATCTCCATGGAAGACGGATGGCTGTAGAAGCCATTAATAAGCAATGGGTCGTCTTGGGAAATAGCTGTCCACAGATCTTAAGTTATTCGTTATTGCTGCACACGAGTCTGAAAAGAGTTATAGAAAGATAGAAGAACTTCGAGTTCCATTTACGACAGTTGCTGCAGTTATAAAAAATGGAAAGGCTTTGGAACAATCAAAACTTGACCAAGGTGTGGACGACCTTGCAAGATTTCAGAACGTACAGCTACATGGAGTGAAAGAATGGCTGCTGCGAATCCACGAGTGACTGCAGGTGATATTTGACAAACATTAAGACTGTCTAAGGTCGAAGTCCGTCCCTTTACTGTATGTCACACAGTGAGAAAGAATGGTTTGCATGGAAGAGTTGCACGAAGAAAACCTTTGCTCCGAAAAGCTCACAAAGAAGCTCGCTTAAAGTACGCCAAGGATTATCAAAATAATGGATTCGCATTCTGGAAGAAAGTTCTTTGAACAGACGAGACCAAAATTGAGTTATTTGGGAACATCGAGCAACGGTTTGTCTGGCGAAAATAAAATACTGCATTTGAGGAAAAAAACATCCTTCATATGGTTAAACATGGTGGTGGTAGTTTGTTTCTTTGAAGATGCTTTAGTGATTCTAGTCCAGGAAGGCTTGTTTTCATTAATGGAATCATGAATTTGAAGAAATATCAGGAAATTTGAGAAAAAAATGTATTGCTTTCAGTTCGGGGGTTGCGAATGGGTAGCAATTGGGTACTGCAACAAGATAATGATCCAAAACATAAAAGTAAGAGCACCATGAAATGGCTTTAACAAAAGAATTTCAAGTTTCTCGAGTGGCCCAGTCAAAGCCCAGATCTCAATTTAATCGAGAAATTATGGTTTGATTTGAAAACATCTGCTCACAACAGAAATCCTTTGACTCTGAATGAATTGCAACAATTTTCTTTGGAAGAATGGGTTAATATTTCTATTGAGAGATGCGGAAACCTTGTAGAGATGTACCCAAAACGAATCATTGAAGCAAAAGGTTGAAACAAAAAGTATTAAATAATTTTATAAATAAATGTACGTAAACTTTTGTACTTTTACTTTTTTTATTTTCCCCAAATTCTTTGATGTTTTACATTATATGTTGAAGTTAAACTAATTTTTTTATTTGTTAAATTTTTCCAAACGAACGGTAAACTTTTCATAACTATCTTTTGCATCGTACAAAAAAAGATAAGGAAGAATATAACAGAAATACTTCTCTGTACGAACACTTATGAATCTACGAATCTTATTCATATATATAGCGGATATGTCTGTCTAAACGGCTAGAGTAATTTCCACCAAATTTAGTAATACTAAATTTGGTGCAAATTGCTAAATTAGTATACACATTAAGAGAAAACCAGGGAACGTTTTATTAATACACACCCGCCACTTCCATTCCCCCCGCAAGTTGTGTTTTTTTTCTAAGGTGCAGTGGGCATTCTCTCGTATATATATATATATATATTATATATATATATTTTTTTTTAACTGCAAACAACACACAGTATAATTAATGTAAAGAACGACGCTTGTGTAGAAGAACGTTCCGCACAAGATGAGGAGGGAGAACGAACAAATGAAAAATGAGGTACCACCCGGGAATCAAACCCGGGATCATCCGATTGCCAGTCAGATATGTAGGAGAATTACGACTTCTGATTGATCGAGGTCCATGGTGTAGTGGATAGCATATCTGACCGGCAATCGAATGATCCCGGGTTCGATTCCCGGGTGGTACCTCATTTTTCATTTGTTCGTTCTCCCTCCTCATCTTGTGCGGAACGCTCTTCTACACAAACGTCGTTCTTTACATTATATATATATATATATATATTTATATACGCACAGGGTACAAGAGAAAGGTGTGAACTAAAATAAAAATTCATATCAACAGAATTAAAATATATATTTATGAAAGGTTTACAGCATACGAAGTTACACACTCTAACACAATTTCAGATTCTCGCAAAGTGTTTTGTCTTTTATAATAATGAGAATCAAAGTTTTTACGTGTTGTTGTTGTTGTTGCTGTATTATTGACGACAGTGTGAATCGGTCTTCATAAATTTGCTGAATCTGGTTGCTAGCTGTCGCAGTTTTCGCTTACGTCACTTTGTCTAAAAGAAATAAATTATTTAATTTCAGCTTTTTCCCAGACTCCCTGTATTAATGAATATGACCTGGTCAGTCTGTGTTCAAAAGTTTCCTGGTGAAATGTATTTACTGTATGTAGTTCACAGGAAATGTTTACCATTTATTAATGGATATGAAAATTTACGTTCCAATTTCCTTGAAAGTATAATCAGTACCTATTCATCGTAATGTATTTTTCATTTCTTAAGTGGTACGTAGCCCGATATCCTTCTCTTTTTCCCTTTTGACTGCTTTTTCTTCTCTTGTCCCTTGTCAACCCGCTTCAGGTTTTCTTCAATAGAGTCTTATATAGATGGGTCAGGAGGCTTAAGTAAATATGATTTGCATTCATAGTTGGCTGTTGTGACCGAATCAGGAAAGTTTTTTTATGATCCTAAGTTTGATAATTTCATATTTGAATATACAAAATAAGGCAAAGATTTCTATAAACATTTTACAATTTTAGGGAATATATTTTCTCTCAATTATATTTTCATTTTCATCACTAAAATGTCAAATATGTTTAAAAAAAAAGCATCTCATTTGGTACACTAAACAAAACCATTAAATTATTTAGTTATATTAATGGTCAGAGCGAGTAATCAAAACCAAAAATCTGGTAATTAATTATATATATGAGCAAACATACAAAACATTACGTATCATTAATCCCACTTTTAATGCTTCCATTTGTACGTTATTTTCTACGTCATTTTCTACGTTATTTATACTGCTTACTCTTATTATTTAGCATCCATAATTCCATTTTTCGCCTGCAATAAGCCTTAATGCTCGCTCGTTTGCTGTAGTTAATCTCTCTCCTCTCTTAACTTACGTTCCTTTTAGGTTTATTTTTACATAAATTATTTATTTCTTTAATTCCAGATTAGCTGTTGTTATAATTTTACAGTCTTTTTTACGTTATTTACATAATTTGCATAATAAATCTGCGACCATACGTACACACACCCATAGGGAAAAATAAACAGATTCTAAGTCCTTTCGTAAATTTTTATACCTGTTCCCTTCCGAGGTATAGAAATATACAAAAAGCCTTGGAATGTTTAATTTTTGTTATTAATTTCACCTGTTTAACTGGGAAATTTAACATATATATACAGGGCGTCCCAAAAAAATGTATACACACTTTAAATAATTATAAAGGCAGTGTTTATTAAAATACATTTCATTTTCAAAATGTAATAGAATCTACAGACATTATTTAATTGTTTTGTCAACGCCTGTTTTCAAACTGACGTCCGTTCTGGTCCAGGCACTGCTGATAACGCGAAGCAATGGAATCGCAAACATCACGAAACATTTCGTTTGGTATTTGTGTGCATTCTCGTTCAATGGCTGCTCTCAATTCAGCGACTGTTGCAGGTTTTATAGCGTAGACTTTGTCTTTTAAGTATCCCCAAAAAAAAAGTCTAGTGGTGTGAGGTCTGGTGAACGCGGAGGGTATTCTACGAAACCCCTTCGTCCAATCCACATCCACATCGTGCCAAGTACCACTCGCAATACTCCACTCTTCGGTCCGGATCATCATCTTCATTAATAGCATGGACTAATCTTGGAATGTAACTTTTCCATTGACAGCGCTTCAAAATGCGTTGGACAGACGATTCTGAAATTCCTACCTCACGACTCGCTTGCCGCACAGATTTTCTTGGACTTTGGTGATACGTTTCCAGTACTCTTTCTTGCTTTGTGGGGCTTGTCGATGTCCGTGGTCTTCCGGAACGCTTCTTGTGGACATTCTGAACAGTTCCATCGGCTTCAAACTTATCTCTAATTCGAGTGATGGTAAGTCGCGTTGGTGGATCTGTTTGAAACTCCCTCCTAAACTGTCTTTGCACTTCAACTGCGTTTTCACACTTCCAGTAGCATTTTAGAATGAATTTCCTTTGTTCAAAGCTTAGTCTGACTGCCATTATTAATTCTAATGGGTTTAACTTGGAAAGAAAGAAACATCAATTGAGCTATCAGCTGTTAAAGTGTGTATACATTTTTTTGGGACGCCCTGTGTATATATATATATATATATATATATATATATATATATATATATATATAATACTGTGTGTGTATATATATATACACACACACACAGTATAAAAGTTACAAATGGGGAATAACATTTAAACGACGATTTTATGCAATATAATATAACCCTTCTATAATAATAATAATAATAATAATGATGATGATAATGCTAATGATAAGCTTTATTGGCAGGATATAAATCCCATAAAATAGTACAATATTCTTGAAGGTAATAAACGATAAGATAAATCAAAGAATAGTAAATTTTTAAAACTAAAAATTATGATTAAAAGAGAAATAAAATTAAGATACGAATTGAAGCGAACAATAAAAAAAAATTACTCACTGATAAAACTATGAAAAGGGAATGAAAATAATAAGTACACTTAGTGACAATACCAACATATTATATGGTAATGATAATTATGATAATGACAATATTAATGTTTAATGGCAAGAGACAGATCTCTCCACCACACCCCAAGAAAGGTACAGTACACATCAAGGTAATCAACGATACAACTAATTATTATTAAACAATAAATTTAAAAAACAAAAACATAAAAGGACTACGGTAATAAAAAAATAACAACAAGTAAAGAAACGAGATATAGTAAAATTGGTAATAACAGCTTCATAAAAATTAAAAGTACATGTAATGGAATAGCTAATGTAGGAATTAAGTGGAGCTATAGACAAACGCTTTCACCCCGAGGTCCACAGTCTAGAAGACATAAAGCAGAACTGATGAAAAGCTTCGACAATTGGATTGTCTGAGTTTTTAATTATTCTCATTGGACTGTATTGGGCGGGTCTTGTTACCTCAGGGAGGCTCGGAACGTTGCGGTTAGCGAACATTTGAGAGGCTGAGCATCTTGGAGGTAACTTATGTAGCAGTCCGTAGGATTTGTTGTAAGTCAAATTGAGGGTTCTTCAGGGGCATCTTTTTATAATTAACCCAGAGTTGTTGCCCATAAATATTAGTGCAGACAGTACGAAAAAGAGTGTCTTTAGCTTCGCCTGTACAGAATTTGAAGTTCCTTATAATCGTGCTTAGCTCAGTAACTTCGATATTGTTTCCTCGTGTCTGAGTCGTCACTCAAGGAGCTGGTGATAGTTTGATCCAGATACTTAAATTCTTGTACCTGCTCTATTGGTTCGTCTCTCATTTTGAAAATAATATTAGCTGTTTGGTTTGAGCTTTAAGGATGGAATTGTATAACCTTAGTTTTAGTAACATTAAAATTAATGCCATGGTTCTGTGGATATGATTCACAAACTTTTATAACATGACCCAGACCTTTCACCGAAGGGATTATTAACAATCATATCTTTGGCATAGACCGTTATTTATCCTCATGTCATCTATACAGCATCTCACTCTTGCCTCATTAAGAGAAGCAATTAATCCCTCAATATATATATATATATATTAAACAACAGAGGAGAGAGTAAGGAATCTTGTCTAACTCCGCATGAGGAACCAAAAAATTCGGATAATACATTGTCCCATCTAACAGTAAACGTTTGGTGTATGTACTAAAATTTCAATAAATTTATAATATATGGTGGAACATTCCTGCCTTCTAGTTTTTTAAATATAATATTGTGATCCACTATCATATGAGGCGTTCGGGCAGATAGAGGCGAATCAACCGAAATCCCGAAATGGTTAGTTCGCCTCTAATCGCCCGAGCGCCTCATATGCTTTGCTTATATTAAAAAAACAACTGTAAATAGTTGGATTACTGACAGTATATCTAGATACAATCTCCTTCAAAACATAAATACACAGGCGAGTTGAATGTGACCTTTCAAAACCAAACTGATTACGAGACGTTCATAAATAATCCTTTACTCAGCGTAGCAAAAGTTTCTCAAGTATTTTTGAGAAGCAGGAGGCAACAACAATAGGCCTGTAGTTATCGCTTTATAGAATTTTTTTTTTGACAAGGGGTGTGATATAATCCCTCATAAACTCTGCAGGAATACAACTGTGAGAAAGTATGGCTGAGAACAGTAATGAGATATGAAGACTGATCACATCATTAGCATACTTTAAATGCTCATTCGACAGGTCATCATCTATCCGTGGTGAGACGGCTGTTTTCAGCTCTTTAATCAGACTTATAATTTCAGAGACTGAAGCCCCTGTACTTTCACCGGTCCCACCTAATGTCGTTCTATTGCAGCCTACATTAAGTTTAACTCTCCCCACGCTGTTAAGGATGTCTGAGTACTTCGTTCTCCATAACTTAGCTATTTCTACTTCCCCAGACACTCCATCAATTGTTGATGGGATGGCGTTCTTAGCACCCGTTTCTTTTTTAACAAATTTCCAGAATATGTTACTATTATTATTTAAATTAACCTCACAGGCTTTTGAAGCTTGAATAGAGCCTTGTTCCTGTTTACACCGTCTTATGGCTGCTTTATAGTAAGCCCTACTTTCACTCATATTAAACTACCCCTATTCTCGGACGACCAAGAAGACACCATATATCGTAAGCATCCTCTGATTCACTTTCCAGGAAGGCTATAAAATCATTCCATTCAGGAATAATTTTAGTATGAGAATTGTACGATTTAATCCAAGGCCTTCCTGTTTCCCTTAGTTTGGATGTTATATCTTTATAATATCTATCAACAAGTTTAAAGTGAGACTCATTTGAACAGGAATTACTAGTCAAGATGCAATAATTCTAAATTATTAAAAAGGTGGTCTGTCCTATCTTTATATCCTATTTCCTGTTGCAAATTAACCTTAGACCAGTCGACACGTTCATTTCTGCTTGAAGAGTTATTATGTCGCGTTTTATTTAAGTTGGTGTAATTAATTACTAGCTTCAATGGTCTATGATCTGAGAGAAGAAAATCATGCAAAATATGAACACGGACAATACGTTCCTTTAAATTATTACTGATGATACAGTGATCAATCCATCTAGTACCTCCATTCATATAGTTCATATACGTGAAAGTATTGATATTTGTACCTAGAAATTGTACATCATATTTAATTTAGCAGACACGCACTGTTATTCAATTCTACAAAAAATTCCGATTCCACATCGACATTAAAGTCCCCCATTATTATGCAATGCGAATATTGTGGTTTATCTGAAAGTGACTTAATTTTATACAAAAATCGATGTATTCATCACGGTAATTATTGTAAGGTAAATAGCAGTTCACAATTAAAAAGCATTCATTGTTTATATGAAATTTAATACCTATCAATCTTTCATTATCGCTCGGGAGAAATCTTACATATTTTGTTAAATTTTTTTTATTAAGAAACCAACTCCACCAAAGGGTCTCTATAAAGTAGCTCGTTAGATAAGTCTACAGATGATGATGATGCATGGTGTATATACATTATACAGTCCTCATGAATCCAAGCTAAAGAATTTAATTTTTGCTTAGGTAACGAATGTTCTTGCAAGAGTACCAAGTCCGCTTTATTACAAATACTTTGGACATCTACAAATGAATTTCTGATTGATCGAACGTTATGTGAAACTAATGTCAACATATTAACCGCCATCATTATTTATCTGATTATTATTATTATTATTATTATATTATTATTATTATTATTATTATCACCAAATCTCCTGGAAAAGTGAATATATTCCATCATCGTAACTGAGTAGACGGGAAACAGTCTCGTGGGAATCAATGTAGATGGTGGGAGAGGGGCGGGAAGAGGGGGAACAGAATGCCTCAGGGTTGCCCACTTCTCGTCCCTTTAGATAACGTTTCATATTCCTCCATTTAGATGCACAGACACCTTTTCACATTAATTATCACCAAACACTTACTCATTATGACACACTAAGTATATACGCGGAATCACTGTAACTTCATGAACAAGATGATATAGATTATAGAAAATTCCCGTGGTAACGCTCAAAAAACTTTACCATTCAAGGAAGAATCGCAGCCTAACAAAAAGGCGTCCTTTCCTCGTGCGTCGACTAAATGCTCATATATATATATATATATATATAATATTATATATATATATATATATATAAATAAAATATTTTATATCATAAATTAGCTAAAATATATACGTTTTTTCTATCCTTCCTAAATTCGCTTCTTTATCCATAAGTCAATCATCCCCCGTTGTCAATAAATAAGAGATAATTAGCATAAAAACTAAACTCAATCTGATAATGGACAAAAAAGGCTTTCGTGATAGAAAAACCTAAACAGTTTTAAACTGACGGACACATTCAATGATTTCGCAAAACGGACACGATACAAAAAATAAAGCTGGATTTAATCTGGACTTGAAATGCGAGTGAAGAGAGAGAGAGAGAGAGAGAGAGAGAGAGAGAGAGAGAGAGAGAGAGGAGGAGAAGGGGAAAGAGAGATCTGAATAAAATAATGATAAAAAATATATTGTAAAAAAAATGAACTAAAACCAAATACGAAATAAAAACGTTAAATACGAAACAAAAAAGACTCAATAAAAAGTAATATAAAAAATTTAAAAAAATTAAAATAAGATCAAAATAAAATTGGGGGAAGAGAAAAGACAAAAGGAAATATGAAACAAATTATTCCGACGAAGGAATAACTCGATAACATTTTAGTTTTTAGTTGTTGTTTTTTTAAAGATATAAAGTTAGGGCGGACATCATAAAATAACTCCTTACAAATACTGTATTATATTCTTTTATCGATTATTATAGATTGTATAGTTAGAGAGGACATCATTCTACCACTTTTATCCTTTGTTCACTCGTGATTCCTCATTTTCTATTAACAATCTCTCAATTTTCCTCACTTCAGCACCCGAAAGAAGGAAATTTTTGAAAACCTGCTTAAAAATCCCTTAATTTTTTTTGGCTCTCCCTGTATATAAAAGTAATAATTACAAGCTTAATAATAACAAATGGAACACAACTCTGACGAACATTATATTAATAACACTGGTCAACACTCATTTTATTGCCAATCATATTAGAGTGATTTTGGGGTAACTTTGTGGTGCTGATTCCGAATATGACATCGGTTTTGCTAGATTGGCTCTAATTTATGAGATAATTGGTACCCCATTGAAACACGTAAAAATGCAAAAAATATAATGTTCAGGCGGAGCCTACTTACAAATCGCATTGAAATTGTCTCAAATCATACAAAAGTAAACACATGAAATACATAATGGCATTTTATTCGGTCTCACCATCTAGAATGTTCCGGTAGTTTCCCATATGCACGCGTTATGGTTACGTTTCCTATTAATTGAGGGTATTCATTATCTCAAGAACTAGAGCCAAATCGGAAAAACTACTTTCATTTTGGAATTCAGCAAACCCAAAATACCCTAAATTCGTACGAATTTCCTTGGCAACGAAAAAAAAAAGTTTTTTTGTTGACCTGTGTAATTAACGGATCGATCGCTCGCAAAATGAGCTAGTTATGTTAAATTTAATATTATTTAGGTATCTTTTGTATTGTTCCCTTTCTATGTATGTATGTATATATACTCGTACATAGTCCGTCCATCTCTATACATATGTATACATAATTATATATATATATATATATATATATATATATATATAATATATATATATATATATATATATATATATATAAATTTCGCGGCAACTTCTTCAATAGCTCAATTGGTAAAACGGTGTGTGCAATGCAATGACCGCGAATTAAGGACTACCAGTTAATGGATCGATTCTCGTTGAGGTTAAAAAAAAATTGTAATTTGTTTTTGTGATATATTCACATTACAATGTACGCGATAATTACATAATATAGCGAGGGAGGCTTGTTAGTTGGGTATAGTTCGAAAGTTTAGTGTTTCCTTCCACTATTATAATGAATGGTGACCCTAAATATTAATGGAACAAAATTTACTCACTCACACACTTCCGTTAACAGTGTTTGCCAGAGTTCACCACAATTACCACCGCGTGGGTTCTGAGTTAGAAATGTTATAGATTACGATTTAGAGCACTCGAAATACAAGAATACACGTTTTTATAAAGTCATTCTGTAATGTGTAGAACTAATGTCATTATTAACGCATTTAATTACAATAACCGCACTTTTCCTTTTCCATAATATGAATATTCTCTTCCTTTAAAACTTTTTATGAAGACAAGTTTTTGTAATGTTTCTTAGTTTTGTGTAATTACATTTTTAACCTTCAGATTTGAATTAAATTGTGAAAATTCCTTTAATTGCGGGGATTTAAAATATTTGAATAAACTGTATTGCATTTTCTATTCATTGTAGAAGCATCTGTCTGGAAGCACTTTATAATTTTCAAGATTTATCGCCGTAACTGATGAAATAATTAATCTTAAGGATTCATTTGAGTGTGTGTGTGTGTGTGTGTGTGTGTGTGTGTGTGTGTGTGTGTGTGTGTGTGTTTGTGTAAAACTGGAGAGAAAGCGGGAAAATATTATATGTATTACTTCCCTAAATTAGCAACTAATTCTAGCCGTACATCACCGTTTCTAAATGGGCTGTAGAATAGGGCTCTCTTTTTAATTCCTTCCGTGAGGTAATTCTGAAATAATAACCCTCTCAATAACGGTAATAATCACTCTTTCTATGATGAATTCTCTCTCACAAAAATTAATCAGAATGAGATTGAAGGTAACTGATAGTTTTGGGATGTTTATGTTCTCTTTGTCTTAGATGAGAATTTTTTTCTGGCGTTATTAACTCTGTAATTATATTTGTAATTACATTTCCTTCGTGTGTAATTTCGTCTATGCGATATACTGTAGGCTGCTTTGTTTGTACCAGTAACGATTTCAGCTCAGAACTAATACTTTTAGTTTCGTTGAACGTGTTGTGTGTTTATTAGTAATATAATAAGAAAGGTCAGTCCAATAGTAAATTGATGGCAATATATTTACTTTTGTTGTTTTTGAACGATTGTTCAAGATCGACCCGAGTTCGACCACTCTGAAGCATCCCGCGCTATTTGGGGAATTTGATGAAGGAGAGCGTTAGTTGCTTTCTACTCTCATTCTGCCCTCATATTTATCGACACATGGCTGATGAGGGACTTTACACAAGAACCTGCGCAGTTGATTCTTGAATGTAATTAGGTTGGTGTGCTGGAGGTTCCTCAGTTCTTTTGACCGTACGTTCTAAAAGGGTTTTGGGTCCCGTATTCGCAGGGTATTTTTCGTCTTGGTTCTGATGCAGCCGCTGGGACCGTACACAATCTACCCGTTCTCTCATTCTGGTGTGTTTTTATTTCATTTCTAAAATTAGGTACAAATCCGTGACATATAGTTCCTTATTCTTACCATTATCTTTTGAGTCGGAATTTTTCTTTGTTGAGCTTCATATTGTTGTCTTCCGCCCTTTTGAATACTGTATCGATTTCATTTCGCAATTTTCCTCTGTCAACTTCATTTGATATTTCCTTACATACTCGTATCTTTGCGTCGTCCACGAAACACAATACAGCACTATCTCTAAAATCTATATCTATATCTGCAATCATTATTATAAAGAACAGTGGAATTAATACTGTACC
Organism: Bathynomus jamesi; assembly: GCA_023014485.1. Lineage (NCBI taxonomy): Eukaryota > Metazoa > Arthropoda > Malacostraca > Isopoda > Cirolanidae > Bathynomus > Bathynomus jamesi. Next base: position 765,073 of record JAJOZX010000830.1, on the reverse strand, counting down.
TTGTGGGACAGAGCTAATAATTTCTGAGACTTCAGATTTAACTCTATTTATTTATACTCATTGTGTTCTTTGAATCAGAAAATTAAATATCCATGGTCCCAGCTTTCCAGTAACTCCTATTTTCTTAAGTTTGTGTGCTTTAATCTCATGATCACATTTAGCACAGGCTTTAGCAAGATCATATATATATATATATATTAATGGCGCTCATAAGTATTCGTACATAGAAATATTTTAGTTATATTCGTCCTTATCTTTTGTATCACGCATAGGATAGTTATGAAAAGTTTACCGTTCGTTTGGGAAAATTTAACAAATAAAAAAATTACTTTAACTCCATAACTCCAACATATAATGTAAAACATCAAAGAATTTGAGAAAAATTTAAAAAAGTTAAAATGCAACAGTTTTCGTACATTTACTTACAATATTACAGTATCTTGTACGTTATGTCTACCTTTTGCTTGAATGACTTCAGTGATTCGTTTTGGGTAGTTTTTCACAAGGTTTCGACATCTCTGAATAGAAATTTTAGCCCATTCTTCTAAAGAAAATTGTTGCAATTCATTCAGATTCGAAGGGTTTTTCTTGCGGCAGCGAGCCAGGAGTGATTCACTGGCTCATTTACGAGTATAGAAGATGGACTCAGTTAAGAGTCTCAAAGTCTCCATGAAATGCCTATTCAAAGAACAGACCATTTCCGTGTGACGTTGAACCAGATTAAGAGGTCAAAGAATGAGGCTTTTTGTTCATCTCTTAAGTATAGTTTCCTTGCTATCTTAATGCTAATAATTAATTATCACTAATTTGTAATACAGTATTACCCAAATTAACGCTCTCACAAGCATATTAGTTTCAATTTTAATAGTATGCATTGCAACTTTAAACCAAAACTTCACATTGTCCTGACGAAATTTTACTAAAATGTATATACTGTATATACAGGGTGAGCCACATACAGGCGGCCCCAAGAATTTCATATTTCTTTTTATGTGTAAAATCATTTTACACATGAAATTTTCTTGGGGATACTTTTATGTGGCTCACCCTGTATATATATATATATATATATATATAATATATTATATATATATATATATATATATATATATATATATAATATAAGTGAAATTTCATGAGAACAATGTGAAGTTTCAGTTTAAAGTTGCCATGCATATTATTAAAATTGCAACTAATATGCTTGTGAGAATTTTAATTTCGATAATACTACAAATTAGGGATAATTAATTATTTATTACAACATGAATTCACGTGCATTATATTAACTGAAACTTTGTTAAATGAAAATAATAAGATCTTTTTTAATATTCCAGGGTACACAAGCTACCATATATGTAGGGCTAACAATAGGAGAGGACGTGTAATTATATTTGTAGACTCAAACTATCATACAAGAGTAAAAGTATTGGAGAACTGACAAGTATAAACAATAAATTGAAATGCTTATTCATAACACCCAGTATTCAATTTTATGCATTTACCACCAACTGGTAACGTACCAACTTTTATTACAAATATTGGTAGAATTCTAACCTCCAATTATGTTGGTAATAATTGCGTTATTGCTGGAGATTTAAATATTGATCTCACAAAGAACATTTAAATAATAAGGCAAGCTTCAATCACAACATCACGACTGCAAATGGTTTCAAATTAGATATTACAAAGCCAACTAGACTTCACAATGACATTAGAAATTCGACTCTACTTGATCAGATCTGGGTGCGGTCCCCGCTTGACTGCATGTCGGGTATAATTATATTAAATATCACAGATCACTTGCCTACGTACACCATATTAACCACCCATTTCTCAGCAAAGGAAACTATAAAAGTTGACTACGGATCTTACAACGATAATAACAAATTGAAGTTCCTGAGAGAAATAACAGCTTCTGACTGGACAAGAATAACCAAAAGTAACCATGACATTGGAACAAAATTTCAAGCATTCTCAGACACACTAATGGATATATTCAACATAAACTTTCCTCTTAAATCAAAAGTAATATCTAAAACTAAATACAACAACCAATGCATAACACTAGCATTCATTGTGAGTATTGAACGCAAATGTACTCCCTTTAAATTATGGAAAACTGATATTATTACCGAACAGGCATAAAAAAATTACTGTAACAGGTTTAATGCAGCCATTAAAAGAGCAAAAGCAAGTCATTACTGTTCAAAAGTTAATGAACAAAAATTCAATCCAAAAAAAACTATGGAACTCTCTGAAAGAGTTAATTAACACAAAGAATGTTAAAACAAATCCCTTGTCCTCCCTTACACAAGGTGGAAATTCTTATAATGACCCCCAAAGACATAGCCAGTTTATTAAATAGCTTCTTTGAAAATATCGGCTTCAATACTCCAGACTCGATCCCAATTACAGACACTCATTTTTCTTTGATCCAATCCTACCATACGATATCTCACTAGCAATAAAAAATTTAAAAAATAAAGATTCTGGCAACATTTCAGAAACTTTCAAAATTTGCTCTACAGCAGTGGTTCTTAACTTGGGGGTAATTACCCCCGGGGAATAATTCTGCCTTTTTTGGGGGGGGGGAGTAACAGGCTGGAGGAAAGTTTTCAATATTTTGGGTATTTCCTTGATGTTCTGGAAAACTAACTTTCCTAATCCAAATGTATAATTACTACCGCATGAAATAATTACTACCGCATGTATAATTACTACCGTATGAAACTACACTAGTTTTTAGCTATATCCATAAATCTGTCTTCTGCTTGCGATGGTAGAATCCTAATATGACTGTTTATTTACAGGTGTTTAGGAAAAGGTTCATGAACCATGGCTTCTGTCAAAAAACGTTCGTATAAGGAGGCTTTTTTGCAATGGGGGTTTACAGGTATTGTTGGAAAGTCAGTTGAAAAGCCTCAATGTGTTCTGTGCTCCAAGGTCCTGACTGCTGAAAGCATGAATCCTAGTAAGTTGAGTGATCACTTCGAGCGAAGCCACGAAGGATTTTCAGGAAAAATATTGAATTCTTCAAACGGAAGGAGCGAAATCTGAAATTGTCTCGGGTTGATTTAAGGGACACTTTGCTCGACAGAATGAAGCTGTTCTTGAGCTTCATATCGCATTGCTCTCCGCACTGCGAAATGCAAGAAAGTTCACACAATCGGTGAAGATCTGATCAAGGCATGTTTGATTGAAACAACGAAACTTGTACTTGGGGAGGAACAATAAAAAAAGATGAAACAGATCGCACTTTCGAACGACACTGTGAAAAGTCGCATTTCCGAGATGAGCCAGGACATTTTGAACCAAGTAGTCGCAGAAGTGAAAGTCAGTCCCTACTTTTCACTGCAGTTGGACGAATCAACAGACGTTTCCTCTTGTGCACAGTTGCTCGTCTTCGTCCGCTACTTGAAAAACAACTCTACGAAGGAGGAGTATCTGTTCTCTGAGCCCCTTGCCACAACCTTTTGTGGAGATGTGTTCAACACGTTGGGGAACTTCGTCACGAAGCAAGGACTGGAGTGGACAAAGCTAGCTGGAATATGCACCGATGGAGCACCGTCAATGACAGGAGTTCATTCTGGGTTTCGAGCACTTGTGGAAAGGACCGCCCCACACGTCTAATTTCCACATTGCATGATTCATCGTTATGCGTTGGCCATGAAGACGCTTCCTCCTAGTCTTCTGAACGTGTTCTCAGATGTAGTTAAGATAGTTAATCACATAAAGGGCAGTGCTGTGGACTCCAGAATCTTCAAAGTTTTGTGTGAAGAAATGGGTGCCAACTTCACTATGCCTTTGTTCCACACTGAAGTGCGGTGGTTGTCCTGCGGTAAGGTCCTCCACCGTGTGGTGGAGTTGCGGGAGGCAATAACTATTTTTCTGGAAAGAGAGAAAAATGCAAAGGAGGCAAAACTGAATGAGAAGATGAAGGATAACGTGTTCCTCCTGAAGGTTGCCTACCTTGCAGATTTCCTTGCCGAGGTGAATTCCTTGAATTTGTCACTTCAGGGAAATATGGTGAGCGTTCCTACAAGCCGAGACAAAGTTGCTGGTTTCCTTCGAAAAATTGAGCTTTACCAACGCAGGGTTCAGGTTGGTGTCACCTCCATCTTCTTGGAATTAACAACGCTATTGACGAGGACGGAAGGGGGTGAGTGTCCATTCACTGATGATATCAATGAGCACGTGGATACCATGAAAGAGACAGTCAGGAGCTACTTCCCTGGTTTTGAATAGCGAGGGAAGGATGCTTGGATTGCGAGACCTTTTTCCGTGGAAGAAGGCGCTATTGAAGAGAAAGATGCTACCGCTAAGTTAGAGTTCCTCACTCTGCGCGAAGAATCAACTTTGAAAACCTACTTTCAAGAGCAGGATCTGACCACCTTCTGGGGAAAACTTGATAAAGAATACCCCCATTCTGTCGGACACGGCCTCAAAGTGCAGATTCCGTTTGCAACGACGTACCGCTGTGAGACGAGCTTTTCGATCATGGTTTCAATGAAGACAAAGGCCAGGAACAGGCTGGTTAGTGAGTGTGACATGCGATGGGCTTTGTCTGTGACCGAGCCACGCATCGCAAGGCTGATGAGGAATAGACAATTTCAACCTTCACACTGATTCAGTTTTCAGACTGTTTGGTTTTTGGGAGTATCGAAAAATATTTTTCACAATTTCTCTGTCAATTTCAAGTTACAATCATAAATGTTTGTTCAGTTTTATATAAACCATTCCTCAGATCATCCTGTCTTTTTTTTACCTTTTTTCGTGATAGGGGTAATCCTAATTTCCCTGGATAGATCTAGGTGTAACAATGATAAAAAGGTTAAGAACCACTGCTCTAGAGAAACCCAACCTTTTGTGCGTCTTTTCCAGAGTACTAATTGGAACCCTGCGGTCAAACCTAATCAAATTTTGATCGCTGTTACTCAAAGTTTGACCAGTAGTCAAGTTAGAAACTAGGTCATCTTCGGTGGAGAATAGAGATCTAGTTTACTATTACTCCTAGTAGTGACATTAGAAATTCGACTCTGCTAGATCAATATATTAACCTACTGACTTAATGTGTGTGTGTGTGAGAGAGAGAGAGAGAGAGAGAGAGAGAAATATGTATACTCGTGTGTGTATATATCTATATATATTATTGGAAAATTATAGAAGTATTTTGAGTTAACCTTTATTGCTTCTATAGCGTCATCGTCTTACTCTGTATGGTTCTCAATTAGACCCTGTATGATGCAATCTATACTCTTCAGTTTATCATTTAATATTTTTCTAATGTTGTTGTCTTTGCAGTTTCTTAATTTTACAGTCACTCTTCTTCTCTTGCGACACTTTGACCTCATTTGTCTCTTAAACCTGCTTCTCTTTCCTCTTTCTTGTGTCTTTTTTTTTGGGGGGGGGGGGGGGACATGTCTTTCTACAATTTCTATCGTCTTCTCTTCTTGAGTTATTAGCATCTCTTCCGTTGTCTTGTCCTTCAAGATGATTCTCCAGTCTATTGCTTCCAATTTATAGCCTTAAAGTGAAAATTAAAAATTTCGAATTTGCCTCTTTCTATGGAGCGTGTTCTCTCCTTCCCTGTTGCTTTTATATTAGTTGTTATTTCAGTAATGTTATAATCTGATATTATAGTTGGGAATATTTCTATGTTATCAATTACGTTGCTGTTGTTTGTAAATAATAAATCTAGAGAGTTGTTCTTTCTTGTATTTTCCATTATTTCTTGTGTTAACATACTAAATTCATCAGCAAGAACTAGCAGCATTTTTGCCTGCTTCTGGTCTTCTCGTGCGCTTCCCTTGTCTTGGTTTATACATTCTTTCCTATCCTTTTATATTTCATAAATGGGAAATTAAAATCGCTGCAGAAATAATATTTGAGGTTGAGGAGTGTAGAGCTTTTATTCAGTTCCTGACCTCTGTAATGGTACCTGAGAATTTTGTAGTTGGAGTGTTCGGGGTTTATATATTACAATTAGTACTATGTTTAATTTTTCAGCTTTTGCTGCTACTAATTCTACTTAGTTGTTTGAAGTACTTATAGTCATTTCTGCCATATGTTTTTCGTGGGTATAAATAACACATCCTCCTTTTCGTCCTACTGTTCTGTCGGCTCGAAGTAAGTTATAGTTGTCAATTTGTATTTCTTTTTTGTTGATACAAAACTCAGTTTTCACAGTTCCTCTGGCAGTCCTTCAGATAAGTTTCCGTGAGTCATGTAAAGTCTGCCCTTGTTTCTTGTATGAGTCCTTTCAGGTTTGTCCAGGGAATGTTTTGGTTTTAAGCCATGTATATTGGCTAGGATTATTTTTATTTTTTCATTTCCAATTCCTTCTTTATGTAGTTCAGACTCGTTATCCCTTGGTGGTGTATGTTTCGTTGTCCTTTGATCCTCCGAGAATTTTTCCTTCGCTATCTGTTTCGATACATGTTGTCCCTATGCCGTATGTAGTTTCTTTCTGCATTCATTCTGTACGGCTCTCGGATCCCCATATTTGTGACTTTTCTTTGTATTTGTTGAATGGTATTTAGTAGCTGAATTGTGTTGGCTACATCTAAAAATTTGATAACCCTGTTTGCTGATGGTTTTGGCTGCTCAACTGTCGTGTTCCTTTGAGAGTGGTGGTAACGGCATTTTCGCCCGTACTTGCGTCTCCTGCATCTTGCATAAGTTTTGCAGATACTAAGGTGGTGGAACTTGCAATTTTTTTCAAATTTACAATATGCAGTTTTGTAATGGAAGTTACATCCTTCTTCTTACTCTGTTATGCTTTTATCTCCGTTGGGCTCCTCCGACAACAATCTTATATCTGTTTCCTGTCCTCTCGTTCCAATTCGGCCTTTGAATCCTTCCAAGAGGAGGCAGCGCTGATTGGGAGGCCCTTAAGCAGTACTTCTCTAATTTCCCATGGAATGATTACTGCTTCCGTGGCCGGGGCCCCTCCGAGTGCTCTGAGCGCATCACGGAGATAATTCTCTTGGGCATGGAGGCGTACATTCCATGTTCTTTAGGGCTACATCGTAGCTAATGTCGTAACACCGCTTCCCGTTGATCAGCGAAGTTAAGTGATATAGGGTCTGGGTAGTAGTTCGATGGAGATTGTCATCTGCGTCTAGATTATGTAGCGACCTGTGGTTCGGATCCCAAATAAAACTGTAGGTCTACTCCGTCATATGATCATTGATGTTGCGAGGGAGGTTAAAGAATTCCATCATTACACTTCATATTCTTTACCTACTACTAATGCAAAAAAACAAAAACCCTTGGTTTAACTTTGCTTGTTCTAATGCTATCCGCAACAGAGTGGGGGCTTTCAGTAGGTACCGTCGTCATCCAACGGTTGTAGATGGTCACTGTTCTTCTCCTAAAGCTATTAAAAGTGATTATAAAAAACTATATAGGATTATGGTTGATTGCTGTCAACCTCATCCGGTGAAAATTTCCGCCAGATATTGGTGCAGAGTTGACGGCAAAAACCCTACGTCTTTTCGTTAAAAAATTGTGTTTGTGGAGGTCTTCAAAAGACCTTGTTAAGTAGTGGTTTTTTTTTTTTTTTTTGTTAATGTTTACTTTATATGCCATCGGTATTTAGCGCTGCCTAATGCTAAAAAAGGAAATTACCATACCTTATTATTTAGTTGGGTCTCGCTTCTGGTTGTAGGGCGCGCGGCTGTCTATCGCGCCTCTCTTTCGATGTAGGCGATGGGGTTGCGAAAGGAGTGTAATATAGGCAATTCACTATGCTTAAATACCTGAAGGAATAGGCCTATCCTTTTGTGTTATTAGTTTTATATTATTAGGTATTCACTCAGAACTTATAGGGAGATTAAGCATGTCTTCCTTGCCTAAAGCTTCGCTTGTAACTAGGCAGCTCTGGCTGCTAATATAACTTCCTTTGTCTTAAATTTTCGCTTACTTTACAAAGTCCCCAGACGTCTAATTTTTGTGTTTTCATTATTTCTTCTCTTGAAGTAATTTTCATGAGTCAGCGATGGAAAATTTTAATATGAAATAATACGTTTTCTTGTTGTTATGTGGGCCCAATGCCTACATATTAGGTTTTATATATGGCAATCATTTCCATTCCCAATAGCTTTTCACCAATCCCGAGGCAATTTTGTAGTTATTTAATTCAATAAATTAATAATTTGTATTTAATTAAGAAATAAAGGTACCATATACGATACCATATTGTAGGCATGTATAGTTTTTCCATAGTGATGTTCCTCAGGGCTCTGTCCTGTCACCCACTCTCTTCCTTTTATTTATCAATGATCTATTAAGGCGCACTTCCTGTTCTATCCTCTCTCATGCCGATGATTCCACTCTTCACTTCACCCGCTTCACAAAGCGTCCCTCTCAACAGTCATTCCACGCTCCATGGGTGACGGCTATGGTGCACCTGACCTCTGATCTTTCTATTATCTCTGATTTGGGCAGAGAAAACCTTGTGGTTTTCAATGTCTCAAACACTCAGTTCTTCCATCTGTCTGCTTGAAACAATCTTCCACACGACTATCCCCTTATCTTCAACAATGCACACTTCAATCTTTCCTCTTCTCTTAACACTCTTGGCGTTTCCTTTTCTCGTGAGCTTTCCTGGAAAGATCACATATACTCTCGTTCTAAAACAGCTACCAAGAGGTTATGTTTGCTGTACTGTCTCCACAGTTTCTTTCACCCCCACTCAGTTGCTATCTCTGTACAGGAACCTTGTCCACCCCTGTATGGAGTACGATTATCATGGGTGGAGTGGTTCAACACATACAGTTCTACTTGACTGGGTGAAATCAAAAGCTTTTTGTGTCATCAGTTCCCCGCTTTTTATTGATTGTCTTCAATCCCTCTCTCTTTGCCACAATGTTGCCTAACTCACTCTCTTTACTATCGCTATTATAACGGGTATTGCTCTTCTGAACTCTCTAACTGTATGCCTCCTCCTTTAAGGAGGAACAATCTTCGTCATCCATCTTTACCCTGTCTATGACGTCCAATCTTTCAAACGCAGAATGTCCAGGCATCTTCAAAACTTTGGACCTTGATTTTGGCTCTCTTCTTCTTCTATGCGGGAGGAACGTTTTTGCGGGCATCTGCCCTTGACCCCTTTTTTCTGCATAAAAAAGAGATAGCACCATTGTATAAACTAACGTAATAATACATTTGTGCTGATCGTATATAAAGTACTTTTGGAATCGTTACAAAAACCTCAAATCTAGAGCATATGGTTTTGATTTTATACAAAATATTTTACAGCTCTATTTACTGAGGTGTCAGGGCAACGAAGACCCCATGGCCCACTCCAGGCTAGCCCTAGAAGGATTAAGAGATAAGTAAAGGTCAAACTCTCCATGTCTACACCCATGTACGACGCGCAAAACCATCACGCTGGCAAAGTGATGAAATGCTTCTACAGGAAAAGATTTGGAAAAGCAATTGAGAATGGGAATCAGATTTTCCACACATTGTCCTCACTCGTCACTTGCTGCCAGCAGAAACGCAACTCTACCAAGAGAGAGAAAGAGGGGACCATTCTACTGTGCATATTGCTTCATGCGAGGGGAAATATTATCAGAATGGTAGTTTTTATAGTAGGAAATGGATCTGTATAATCTAAAACCTCGATTAGGCTCATGTCATTTGTGTGCATTCCCTCGTAGTACCTCTTCATCGACATTCCATACCGGTGTTCGATTCCTCCGAGAAATTGTCAAAATTCTGAATTTATTTTTTTCAGGTTCAACCACTTCGGATGGGTGAACCATCAGTAAAGTTGGTTTTGTCAGGGAACCTGGTTCTTTGAGAAGAAAGTACGAGTAAGAAGTCCAGGTAGGGAATGATTTTTGGTATATAAAGTTTGCGAGCTACAATGATTTAAAAAAAATTATCTAAACCTATTGTTTAAAGCAGTGCTTCGCAACCGGTGTGCCGTGACAAAGTCCCTAATGTGCCACGATACTTTCGTAATAAGAGGAAAATAAGCTGCATCATCGTATTTTACGAGTGAGTGATGAAAATAGAACACACGGCGGCTTGGCAAAATTCGGTTCGGTGTGCCGCGAGGGTCGAGCTAACTAGAAAAAAATGTGCCGTTAAATAAAAAAGGTTGAGAAGCACTGGCTTAAATAAGAAGAATTTCATTAATAATAATCTACTTATGATGAGGTTACATTTAGCCGTTTCTATAGTATAAACCTGTGAAGCATAATTACCTAACTCTCGTCTAAGAATCTTTTGACGTTTAAATTAGTTTTCAATTGAAGCCAAATGATTGATTTATTGCTTTCAAAGCCAAGCAACATTATAAAGAAATGCATAAAAGTTTATAAGCCCTATCGCATTCCTGGTTCCAGAATTGCTATCACATATAACGTTATAATGCTGCTATAGGCCTAAATTGTTTGTTGAGACTTAGTTAAGTGAAATCGTTAGAAGATAAAAATGTTGTTTCATAGAGATGATTTGAGCAAATTAAGTTTTCTCTTAAAATTTTTAACTTTTTTCATCATGTTAAAAACGAACTTCACATACTATAATAGCTGTTGTAACATGAACAATTATTACGAGTCAAGCAAAAATTGCTAATTAATATTTGAGAAATAATGCCTACAACAGAAGCGCGGCTCCATGTGGGTATTTGTCGTGGTAATTAACATACCTACGTTATTAATTATAATAACTGATTGCGTAACTCAAAGTACAGTTCCAGGACAAAGTTCGTTTGTAAAAAGCATAAAAAATTAGTATTTAGTAATAGGATTTAGTTTGGGTTTTTTATTATTTTTGATGACGGCAATAAAATTTGGTGCTACTGTAGTATGCGGTCTACCTACGATTCGGCGGTCTACCTTTTAATTATAGCTTCTTATCTTCTTATTATTTTATTATTAGGTTAATTGTACGCCCTTGACGATTGGTTAGGTTAAGTCTGATATTTTCGTTAAAACTAACGAAAATATCACGACTTAACCTAACCAATCATCAAGGGCGTACTGTAGTATGCGGTCTACCGTTAAGTATGCGGTAGTAGTATGTTTAACTTCTTTAATAATTCCTTAATTGTGTAAATTAAATTATAATTCCTTTCAATTCATTTTCAATTCCTTTTAAATATTTTGAACGGTAGACCGCATACTACAGTAGAAACTTAACGGTAGATCGCATACTACAGTAGAAACTTAACGGTAGACCGCATACTACAGTAGAAACTTAACGGTAGACCGCATACTACAGTAGCACCTAAAATTTAAAAAACAAAACCCAGTCATTACAAGTAGTAATCTTTTGCTTTTTAAGAATTTTAGGTTTTAAGGCGAACTTTTTTCCAAAACTGTACATGGAATACGAGAGGGCTAGTGTCATTAGAACTCTGCATCACTCAGCGAAACGATTTTTAGTTTTAGGAAGACTTTTAATATTTTCTGTAAAGAATTAAATTTTAACTTTTAAAATGAGTGAAATTGTCCATTATATTGTTTTCATTTGATTAGTTTTAGTGCATCTTGTCGTCAGCACTACTGATCCATGTACGTATGAATTGGAAACACACACACACACACACACACACACACACACACACACACACACACACACACATATATATATATATATATATATATATATAATATATATATATATATGGTGTTCTAGAAAGATATGAAATAAAAAATAATTCATATCTCTTGAATAGAGTAATGTAAGCACAAACATTTCGCAACAGTTAGTAGTCAGAATCATCAATTGTTTATGAAGCTCCATTCACACTATCAGCAACAAGCAACATCAAGAGCGTGCAACAGTGTGTGTGTGTGTGTGTGTGTGTGTGTGTGTGTGTGTGTGTTTCTGTGACGGTCTTTGTGACAGCCATTGTTTCCAGGAAAGAACTGATAATGTCAGTTTTATATGACCCAGTTATTGACACAATTATCATTGTCACCCCTGACATGCTGACAAACACTTTGCAAGAAGTAGAATACCGTCTGGATGTGTATCGAGCTACAAATAATGCACATATCGAGATTGTCTAATAACCTTCATATGCTGAAATACTGTATGCTGAAATATTAGTTGTATAGATACGAATTGAATTTTCATTTCATTTCAAACCTTTCTCGAACACACACACGCACACAAACATACACACACACACAAACACAGAGAGAGAGAGAGAGAGAGAGAGAGAGAGAGAATTTATTAAATAGAATATTTGAAAATTTATAACATCATCAAAGCAAATATTTATATTAAAGTAGTTCCTCGATAGTGATTTGGCAAACAAATTTTCAATTTTTTTTTTTTTACATTATGTATGCAAAAATATTCTCGTCTCTCAAACTCATTCCTAATTTATCGTCTCCTCACTCACGCTTCATACTTTTCTATATATTTTCATTTCTTTGGAGTTTGTTACGTGTTTATATATTATAAATAATAAAGTTTAGATAAAGGAGAAAGGTGGAGAAACTGCGGAGTAAAGTATAAATTATCCGGTAAGCCGAAATGGCCTGGATAAACTTTAAAGCGATGTTCGAAGATAAATCATGAAGATTACAGAGAAACAACATCGTAGCGTGTTTTAGCCAAGAAAGAAGAAACTGCCCCACTGAAATGAATAGCCATAAGATAAGATAAATGAGTCCAAAATAATGGTGTAATAATACATTTGACAGCATACGGAAAAACAAAATGAAATTATAGATAAGAAATGAAAACATCGTAATATATTTGTATGCGAGTAGCCCGGATTTAACCATTCCCGATTGCTGTTATTTAGAGGAGGATTTCCTATATAACGATGTCAGTCATTCTCTACGTCTGAATTAGAAAGTTGTACTTGTAAACAACCAACCGCAATATTTTTCTGGCTGAGTTTTGGCTGACTGTTGCATGCACAAAATTAATATATACTATCACGCAATCAAAATCAAAGTTTGGAGCTATTCTGGAGTAAAAGTTTATATATATATATATATATATATATAATATATATATATATATATATATATATGTGGGATGAATTTCACAATTAAACACGTGAAATAAATAAATGATGCGAACCCATAAGGAAAAGGAAAAATTATTCCAAGGCCTTTCGTGTATTCAACAGTACGCCTCGTCATTCCCTGACGAGGTGTACAGCACTGTTTAATACACGAAAAGCCTTTGAATCATTTATCTTTTTCCTTGTGAGTTTGCATCATATATACAGTATAGTGTAACTGTAAAGGAATTTGAACGTAGAAATATCCTTAGCCTACCTTACCATGTTAATTTTCAATATCTTCCGACTTTACTTAAAGCAATTGGTATCAACGTAGTCTTTAAGTATAATAATACTGTTAAATCACGTCTAATAAAGAATAGCCCGGATAATGCGGTTGGTTGTGTGTATTCGATCGGATGTACACAATGTAACTCAGTATATAAGGCGAAACGGGTAAAACGTTAGATATTAGGGTAAAACAGCATAAATATGCGTGGAGAACAGCAAATAATTCCAATGCTTTGTTTAACCATATGTATAGATGTAATCATAGTATCAAGTGGGATAGTTCTAAAGCGCTCGTTAAAAGCACAGATATAATTGAAAAGAATATTCTAGAATGTGCATTTATGCATTTTAAAAATAATTTCAATAACAGTGTGGGAATGTATAAAATTGACAATATCCTGTTAAAATACCTTTTGCCTTTAATCAGCTCTTGTTAATCATGTGCTAATCTTTTTATTTCTCTGTCCCGTTGTACATATGTATATATTTTCGTCATCTCGCCTTCTCCCTTCATTCCCTGATGAGGTGCACTTTTAAATACACGAAACACCTTCGAATCGTTTTTCTTTTTCCTTGTGGGTTTGCATCATTCATGCATTTCACGTGTTTAATTGTGAAATTCATCCCATATATATATATATATATATATATGAAAATTATTTCACGTAGCGGATGTCATTTTTTTCACATCCGCGGATGCGGATGTAAATGCGGATGTTTGATTTTGACATCCGCGGATGCGGATGCGGATGTCTACATTTTCGTTATTTTTTAGGATATATTCGAGATTTGTTGTGTTTAACGTATATAATAAGTTATTATATAGAGAGAGCTGTAGCTATAATGTAGTATAATTGATTAATTGTACAATAATTGCTGTACTTTTCTCTGAACATATAAATAATATCAAGCATCTAACTAATATAGAAATCAATTAGTGAATTCGTCTGCAAATAAATTCGTTATATTTTGTCGAGTTTCAGCCACAATTAGAAACCATAATTGTGTTACCAGGATGCGGGACGTGAACCCAACTCAAATGCACCCCACCGACCTCTTTCCCCAACCTCCTCCACCCTTATAGAAAGAGATCTTTAATTAGCTTGATAACTATTTATATTAAGTTTAAAGTTTTATTAGGCATATTTATAAATGAGTAATTAAAATAAAGTAAACTAAGATGTTCATCGCTTAATATTCAAACTTAATTATAGGAAGGTTATGCTTAAGGAACATTAATTTTTCTGCCTTTTCTGCTGCCAGTCTGTTTCTCTTTTCATCATATATTAATCCAGCACTGCTAAATAATCTCTCGCTTGGTACGTTTGTTGGAGGACAGGCTAAATGTTTCCTTGCAAGTTTACTCTAGTATGGATAGATATTCTGCGTATTTTTCCACCAACTAATAGGATTGTCACATACAGCCAGGCGTTTTTCTTGGTGATAGCTCTCGATCATTTTTACTACATCTTTTGACATCGCGCGTAGGTCTCGTCATCGCTGCTTGACTCAAGAAACTGAGAGAGAGATTCTGTGATAGATTTGCTCGTTGAAGGTGTTGGTTCTGTCACTGAAACTTTTATTCTTTTGGTGGGTGGCGAAGCGACAGATTCAAGAGATTGAAGCTCTTCAACTGCTTTGCCAAGTGATGATTTAACTCGTTCTAATGTACTAGGTGAAAATAACTTAGCTTTGTAACGTGGATCTAAGTAGGTTGCAAGAGAGTAACTTCTTACAAGAACAGCCTCTCGTCTTGTCGCTTGCATCACTTTTGCGCACAATGAACTAGTTCTATTAATATAGTAGAATTTGATAATTTCCGCTTATTAATGACGTTTTATCTCAACGGTCCACATCCGCACGACATCCGCAGTCCAAAGTGCGGATGCGAATGCGGATGCGGATGCGAGAAAATATGCGGATGTTCCGCGGATGCGGATGCGGATGTGACCTACATCACTAATATATATATATAAAGTCAGTCCCCGTAGCTCATTGAGCAACACCGTTTTCCTATGAACGAATTGAAGACACTGAGGTTGAGGGTTTGACTCCCGACGGTGCTAATAATAATAATAATAATAATAATAATAATAATGCAGGAATTAGTGCACTAGGCTGCATTAGTCCTGTACCAGTTTGTAGCTTCTTAACTGATTATTATTATTAGTATACAGGGTGTCCCAGAATTAACTATCTATTTCAATGAAATCGGACAAATTTTTTAAAAACACACTTTTATTTATGTTTATCATGTTTAATATGTGTTAAAAATGTATAAATTTCTAAATTTTTTTCATAATTTTATTTTCGTAATTTTTTCATTATCTGGTCCAATGAAGACCGTCTGAAGTCATAGAATGGCAAAGAGACTCTCCAAAAGTTAACGTGTGGCTTGGAATGACCAAATCCAAAATTTATGGCCCATTCTTCTTTGCGGAAGCAACTGTAACAGGTACCGTCTACCTTGATATGCTTCAGCAGTTTCTCGAACCACAGTTCTTGATGATGGCATTCTTGATAATGTTGTGTTTCAACAAGATGGAGCACCATAAATTTTGGATTTGGTCATTCCAAGCCACACGTTAACTTTTGGAGAGTCTCTTTGCCATTCTATGACTTCAGACGGTCTTTCATTGGACCAGATAATGAAAAAATTATGAAAATAAGATTATGAAAAAAATTTAGAAATTTATACATTTTTAACACATATTAAACATGATAAACATAAATAAAAGTGTGTTTTTAAAAAATTTGTCCGATTTCATTGAAATAGTTAATTCTGGGACACCCTGTATATATATATTTTTTTTTAAAGAGGATTCACTGTTTAACATAGATAGCACCGCTGCTCATACACTGATTTAGGTTACGAGTAGCTCGCAGCATCATTATATAGAAGGTAGACACACGAACTATGTATGACCTATTTGAGATAAAAACGAGATTGACTGAAGGATAATAATTGAAACAAATTGTGACTTCTACGCGCTATTTATTAAGAAAATAGAGTTACAAAATTTTCTCTAGGCTGGACTGCATTAGTTATCTGTTGAGCAAGGCTACAGAATTTAGGGACACATTCTGGATAAGCTTTCAATGGAGGACATGATGGTTAGTGACACCTATGACATTATAAAGCGACTTTTGTAACGTCATAAGATAACATCTATATAGGACGTAAAAAAAAAAAATGACGTCTATAATGGCGTCGCGAATATAAAACCCGTGACGTTACAAAGTGGCATTATGAACGTCAGAAAGTGGCATTTTACGGTGTCAGTGGAGTGTCTTGGTTAAAGATGTCGCATAATAGGAAATTTTGATTTTTTTTTATTATTAATTTGATAAATAAATTAGATTTTGATTTCCCATTTAATGAACGTTCAAGGAAGGGTTGTTCATTGGTGGTCATGATAATAATAATAATAATAATAGTAATGATGATGATAATGATGACAATGGGATCGTAATTACTATACTAATTTCTAACAAAAAAGTATGTGGTATTTATTTTTGCAGTTTTTCGCAGCCTTTTACAGTTTAAGAATTAGAATTATTATTATTACATATAATAACTATGAAAAAAAAAAGGGATATTAATGACTGTTATTATTATTATTTTCTTATGATTCCATGATGTTACAGTAGAATTATCATATTTTTTTTTATACAAATACAATGAGTATACACAAAACAAGGTAAGGTATAACAAATTTCTCCCGCATCCGCCTTCCAAAAAAATTTCTTTCAAATAATGGATTTTATACTAACGAAAAAAAAAAAAAAAATCCTTTTATTTACATTATTAAAAAATATTTCGCTGTTTGAAGGAGATTCTACGCTAATATCTTAAACATCAAGAACTGAATATGCCTATAAATTTTTATTATATAAACCATTTCATACATAGACTTCGGATAACCGTTCACCAAATATACACAATTAATAATATTTTATTTTTTTTCAACAACGTACTACAACATTTAACCACAAAATCATAAATAAAATGCAAATATCAAATGTCAACACTTGAAAATTAGTACGTAGCTAATTCGATTCTCATTTGCATAATTATTGCGCATTATTGCTACTTAAAATATATTGCTAATCCGACACATATGAGATACGTGTCATTTGTGGTGATCTGGGAAGGTCTCTCTGATTTCGCGAGGTGACTCGTATATATATATATATTATATATATATATATATATATCCTGTATCATAATTTTATTTTTGCGATATTTTAACTCGTATTGCGATGTTGCAGAGTAATTTGACTCTTGGATGTGCAT
>JAJOZX010000830.1:707500-740000 GCA_023014485.1 Bathynomus jamesi | reverse complement strand
ACTGATCAAAGTTCTTGTAAGTTTAGAAGACTAATCTCACCAACCAAATAAAAATGTCAAAGAATGTTAAATTATAATATTTTATAATTACTTAAAGCCTGCTATAATAATTTATGGGTATATTAATAAATAAATATATATATATATATATATATATATATATATATATATATATATATATATATTTGTAGAGAATAGTTCCTTTGGCCTAAACACTTGAAAGATCCTTATAACTAGTTTTGTTTATATATATGTATAAATAAATACTAAATCACTAGAAGCCTTAGTTTAGAATTACTTAGACTAGAAAATAACTGCTTAATTATGTATGTATGTATATTATTTCTAAACTTAGTATTTACTGACTACAAGAATGGCATTTATGGAATGACTTAGTTTATATAGAAACTTCTTTTACTTTCGCAAAGTGCAACATAATGATTATCTATATATATATATATATATATACTGTATATATATATATGCGGTTGAATATGTACACATTTTCTAACTTTTCGTGAGATTTTGTTAGTTCGCCTGAGGCCGTTGACTAGTTTTCGTTGTATTAGAAACTAGATATCACTACTATGATATCGATTTAAGGGAAAAAGAAACCATAAGTATAGTAATTGTTAAGAAGATTTAAGTAATAAAAGAAGCTCTAATTTAGCTATATAGGACTAAGTGTGATAAATTTAAAAGTAGAAGGCAGTTTATCTAAAGCTACGTTAAATATTTTCAAAAGGTAATAACTTAGTTTTACTTTCCTTTATAGGAAGGTTTAGAACCTCTTTATCTCTCGTAAGCAAGAAGACACTCCGATTTCTTTAAAAATGTATTCTAAAAAATCTTTTAGATATATATATATATATATATTTATATAAAAATTTAGGGATTTATTTAATTTTTGTTTAGATATTTTTTTTTTTTTGGAAAGTTGTAATTTAATTCAATATTAGCGTCGTGGGCAAGAAAAATAAATTCTTTTTTTTTTTTTTGATTTAACAGGGGTAGGCATTGATTAATTTTCAACTCTCCAATTTCGTACTGTAGATTTTTAAGACTTTTAATATCGCACCTGAGATACAATAAGCGAGCCCTCCTCCCCTACTAATAGAAAATAATAAAAATTTTATGACGAATGAAGCTGTCCAGTTTTTTTTTTCTTTACCAACAAATATAAAACAGTTTATGGGCAATGCAAAAACGAAGCTGATGTGTCAACTGTACGAACCATTAATTATAATAAAATATTCTATAGCTATTTTAGTTGTGTCATCAAAGCAGGTAGAAAGTGATTTATATTTCTGGAAATTTACTTTTAATATTTTAGTATTCAAAACTGTTATGGTATTGCATTTACAAAGCTTTCAGTCCATGCCGATGACTCCTACAAATAAGGCCAATGCAATAAGATTTATACGTTATTATTATTATAAAATATGTAGAAAACTTCTTTTTTTCTTTTTTGAACATGTGCAATTTATAAATTTCTAACAAAACTCAAATTAGAGGTAGGGCTTTGGCTAGGACGGTGACATTAGCAAAAATTGCTGCTTTACGTTTAATGACAAGTTATGCACCTACGCCAATTTGAACTGGAGTAGCCATTGGCGGCTCTTGATTATATTCTGTCCCAGGGGATGGAACTGGCATGTCTTTGAAACATGCCGATTCATAATGCTTATTAAGGTATGACTTAAGAGCGAAAGACTTGTTGCATCGTTTGCACCTGAAGTTCTTAAGCTGAGAATGCGTCTGCATATGAGCTCGTAAGTTGCTCCTGTCAGCGAAAGACTTTCCGCAGTGCGCGCAACCAAATGGCTTCTCCCCTGTATGAGACCGCATATGCCCTTGCAGTAGCCATGGACGCGAGAAAGCTTTGTCACAAACAGTACACTTGTGACTTAAACTGTGCGTTAACACGTGCATCGCAAGAGCCGGCATGCTGACGTAAGCTTTTCCGCATACATGGCATCGCCTAGCATTTCCCGAATCTAATGCCCTATGAGTCTGTTTATGTCGCGATAAATTTGATGATGTCGCATAGTGTTTACCACATTCAGAACACGTATAACGTGGTTTCTCGTCTTCAACTTGGCGTCTTTTTGACCTACCGTCACTAACGAAAAAAGCTTCATATGTATAAGCAACAGTTTTAGGTTCCGCGTGTTTTAAATCATCGTTATCAGGTAGTGCCATATTTTTAGAAACATCTGATGAATCCGAAATTGGAGGAGAAGGCAATGCCTGGGAAGGACTTTCAGGTGCATATTGGTGAGGTGGAGAGCAGTCTGAAACTGGTGGTTGTAATGTAGTACTCGGAGGTGGATACTGAGGAGACTCTGCTTGAGAGTATTGTAATGATGGGGGAGTATGAGGTGGAGAATACTCGGCGACCCTCGCTGTTGATAAGTCTAGAATCGCATGGGCTGTCGATAAATCTTCTGGAGGACGATCATAAAACTGTAAAGGACGCGTTGTTAGGTTTATAGGTTCGTCCTCAGTTCTGACGTCATAATGAGGGGGTCCTAATGATACGAAAGAAGTCGGCGTTAAACCCGTGAGGCTTTCAGGTGGTGTTAGAGACCGCATATGAGGGTCAGGAGATGGAGTTAGAGGAAGAGCGACCGGCGCGGGAGGACTGTAGCCACGGGAATCTCCAAGGTAACCTGGAAAGGAAAGAAAGAACGCTGAATTACATTCATGAATTTCTTAGGTTTAATTAGAGATTTAAAAGTGTCATTATTTAAAAAAAAAACCATCTGATAATATTTTAATGTACCCTGTAGCTCTAATATTTATAAAATATGGGTATAATACTGCGCATAACATTGTATTATTATCTATAATTTATAGTCTTCTCCTTTAGTCTCCGTGTTTCTCCTGTATAGTTGAGAATAATTTTCCAACAAACAATTCATTAGGTTTAAAAATAAGGTTGGAGGGTCTTCCATCTTCATAATTAGCTCATTAACGTCAAAAACATTCATTACTAAGTAATTTTTTTCGGCGTTTGGCGTAGTAATTTAAGTATAAATAAAATAAGGACTAAAGAATAATTTTTTTCTGAGTCATCGACTAGGGGTAATATAAAATCAAGCGCGGCCATTCAAGAAGTCGATGTAAGCATTTTGGGCATAAAGCGACCTACCAAGTGAAAATAATTCGACGCAAGAATGAATAGGGAAAAAAGACTCCTAAAATACAGTTTCAAAGAAGGTACTGAATGAAAGAACAAAGTAAAATAAAGGAAAGAAAGAAGCTTTTTTACGTGTGGAAAATACATTGTCGCTTTCTAAAGTCGTCCAAGTCGCCTTCGACGAAAAGGTTTGAAACGAATGTTGAGGCAAGGTTTGATTGCCCTGTTTACAAAAGAACTTTTTTTAATGGATGTGAGAAGAATATTTGGAAAATATGTCTTTCATTTCTCACTGAAATTCGGTTTCACCAATAAATTTATCAGTGTTCATATATATATATATATATATATATATATATATATATATATAGAGAGAGAGAGAGAGAGAGAGAGAGAGAGAGAGAGAGAGAGAGAGAGAGAGAGAGAGTTACAAGGAGTTACAAGACAAGAAGAAGCTTCCAAGACCTTTCGGTCCAATCGGGGAAGCTCCTGTTATTAAACTAGCACAATTTTTAATTATTTTAGCAGTAATAGAAAACTGGGGAGAAAAGCATAAGGCTCTCTCCCCACCCTCCGCTCCCTCCCTGACTCTGGCGGGTACGGAAAAAGGTTAACGAAAATACCTTGACCCTGGAAAGGTAACCAAGGAAATTTTACATGAAAGAGGACAATATTTCAGGTTGTAACATAAATTCTGCTCGATTAGAAACCGGACGATAGATAATAGAATAACCTCAAGATAATGTGAAACAGTTTTAGAAATGTTTCAAAATACACGCGGTGACAGGTTCGCACAGGTTTTATCACGATACACAATGATACAGAATGACTTAGGTTAGTGTAGGCTTCGGCTAGTGTAGGATTATGCTAATGAATATTTTCTCTGGTGTTTTTCATAAAGTTACAACGCCACCCCTACGAAATTACAGTAATTGAAAAAAATGGAGCCCACGAAAGAGCATATTCGACATGTGATGCTGTATGAGTTCCATAAAGGATCTAACGCTAGTGAATCCGCAAGAAACATTCAAAGAGTTTATGGAAATGATGTTGTGAGCGAATGGATGTGTAGGAGATGGTTTGAGAAGTTCAGAAATGGAGACTTCAGTCTGAAAGATTATCAACGAACAGGACGACCAAATGAGTTAGATGAAGAATTGCTGAAAGCAACAGTGGAGGAAAACCCAACGGTAACTGTAAGAGAACTTGGCCTGCAACTCGGCGTTAGCCATATGACCATTCATGATCATTTGAAGCTGTTAGGAAAAGTAGTGAAGGTTGGAAAATGGGTTCCGCATGATTTGTCACAAGCGAATCTTCAACATCGAATCGATATTTGCACATCACTGCATTCTCGGCAACTGCAGGCACCGTTTTTGAATCGGATCGTCACTGGGGATGAAAAGTGGGTCCTCAAAACAATATTAAGCGTCGACATCAGTAGCTTAGCCGTGAAACAAAGTCTGAACCTCAGCCAAGGAATGAACCCCATCCAAAGAAAATTTTGCTATGCGTTTGGTGGGATATGCAAGGAATTATTCATTTTGAGCTTCTGCCAGATAACCAAACAATCACAGCTGAAGTCTACTGCCAACAACTCCAACGATTGAAGATGGCATTACAAGAAAAACGTCCTGCATTAATTAATCGCAGAGGTGTTCTATTCCACCAGGATAACGCGCCCCCTCACACTGCTCGAATCACCACTGCCCAATTGGAGGCATTTGGTTGGGAAAAAATGCCTCATCCACCTTATTCTCCGGACATCGCATCTTCAGACTACCATTTATTCAGAAGTCTGCAACACCACCTAGATGGACAAAAGTTGCAATCCAGGGAAGCTATCGAAAACGAAGTGATCGCTTTTTTTAACTCGAAACCAAGGGATTTCTTCGAACGTGGCATAAAAAACTTTTCTACAGGTGGGAGGAGGTTATAGAAAAAGAAAGGAATTATATTGATGATTAATTTGTCATTATGTCATTTCATTTTTGTTGTGAATAAACTGAAACTTCGAGCAAATTTGTCCTTATAAGTCCTTTAATTTTTGTTTTGAATGAACTAAAAAATCGAGCAGAATATATGTTACAATCTTATATAAACTAGCTTAACAATTACGTTATGCACACACACACACACACACACACACACACACACACACACACACACACACACAAATCGTACACTAGAGAGCATGGTTGTATAAACTAACAATACTATATTTGAGCGATTCGTATATCAACTACTGATAACGTCACAAAAACATCGAACATATATTTTGATTTGATACAAAATATTTACAGCTCTGTTCACCTATTTATCGGGCCAAAGAGAACCCCCATGGCCCACTCCAGGCTAGTCCCAAAAGGTTTAAGCAAACTCTTCATGTCTACACCATGTACGTTCAAAGCCATCACTCTGGCAAGGTGACGAAATGTTTCTACAGGAAAGGTGTTGAAATAAGAATTAAGACAGGAAATCAGATTTTCCATACCATGCCCTCACTCTTCACATGCACCCAGCCACCCAAAACAAGGAAAACTAAAAAAAGAAATTGGGACGTCAGAAACGCAACGTTACCTTATCTAATCCGTTATGCATTCCCTTTTTTTTCAGTTTTTGTTCATTAGGAAATTTTGTATTTCTACAAAAAAATTATTTAGTCTATTAACAAGGCAGGGAAGCGTGTGAGCGTGTTTTCTGTTATTGGATGTCTGTCATTTGTATGTGTCTGCCAACCCTTTGAATGTAGCCGAGTTTCCACATGGGTCTCCCGCCATCAAAGGTGTTTATGCGGCTAGTGATATGTTGAGTCGTTCATACTTCGTGGTGTTGTGCCACCACGAAAGTCGAGAAAATCTCTTTCAGGTGAGGAATATCAGTAGGAGGTCCCTGTATCCGTATTTATCTCCCTTGTGGAGAATGTAAATGTTTCGTGTGTGATCACCCATTGTTGCTCCGGCGAATTTAAAAGTCTCCCACTTAGTGGTGTTTATGAGCCAAGTGATAAAAAATGAGTTGCTCGTGCTATTCGGTGCACAATGCAAACAGACAGCTCTCTAAAGTGGGAGAAGGACTAAATGTAAGAGTACTGTAAATGTTTAAACCAACAACTGCAGAGTTACGTTACAATACTTTTTTCAAAATACTTATTTAATCAATTCTCAAATTATATTAAATGTGGCAACAATCTTAAACCCTGAGTGTATTCATAAATTTGTTCAACCTATTTTTAAACATATTTACACTTTGGCTTGAAACAACCTCCGAGGGAAGTTGGTTCCAGATATAAACTATTTTATAGGAGAAGAAATTACCTTAGATGGAGGTACTAAATGCTTTTAGTTCCAATTTATAGTCATTATTTCTTGTCGGATAGGTATTAAATGAGAATAATTTCCTGTAGCCTACTGTGTCTATTCCAATGAGCATCTTGAAAACTTTACTAAGCTAACCGCGTAATCTCCTCGTCTCTAAAGTAAACAGATTTAAGTGTTCTAATCTACGTTCGTAATTTTGAAGTCTCATTGAAGGGGTCAATTTTGTGGCCCTTGCCTGTCCCCTTTTCAACCTTTCCATATCCTTCCTAAGGGAAGGAGACCAAAACTGTACACAATACTCGAGTTCAGGTCTAACTAGTGAATTGTTGAGATTTTACAGTCTCCTTATTTCCAAATTGGAACTGTCTTTTAATATAACTTAGTATTTTTAAGAACCCTCTTTTCGACTTCTGCACCGTGCTTTGAGGGTTTGAGATCATTACTGATATAAACTCCTAAGTTTTTCTCTAGATCAGTCTCAGTCAAATTCTTCCCCAACAGAGAGTAATCCATCTTCGTACTCTTGTAACCTACTGTATGTGGATTACCGTACATGTGTTCAAGTTGAATGGCATCTGCCAAGTACCAGACCATTCGCCCAACCTATCAAGATCATTTCGAAGCGTTCTTACGCACTCCCCATTACCTACATTATTTCCTCACATGATATCGTTTGCAAATTTAAAAACTGTACTTAGGAGCCCAACGTCTATACTGTTAATAAAGAGAGTAAAAAGTAAAGGACCCAGAACGGAATCGTGTGAAACCCCACTGGTGACGGGGACCCTCTCTGAAGCCACTACATTTATTACCACCCTTCTTTCCATCTCTTAACCAATCTTTAATCCAGTTGAAAACGAGCCCGGTAGAGAGAGAGAGAGAGCGAGCGTTACAGGGAGTTAAAAGGAATAGAGGAAGACTCAAAGACCTCTCGGTCCACTCGGGGAGGCTCCTGTTATTAAACTATTAATTTTTTAACAATTCTAGCAGTAATAGAAAACTGGATATGAAAGCATAACGCTTTCTCCCCACCCTCCGCTCCCTCTCCACCAGAATCTGGTACGGAAAAAGGTTGAAAAAATCCCTTGATCCTGGAAAAGTAGCCAAGGAAATTTTATAGGAAACAAGAATATATAAGCTAGCTCTACAATTACGCCATACACACATAGAAATCGTATACTAGATGACACCGCCGTAAAAACTAATCAATAACATGGGCTACTTGTGTCGACTGCACATCAACCACTTGGTATCGTCACAAAAACCTCGACCATATGGTTTTGATTTTATACAAAATATTTACTGAGGTATCAGTCCAACGAAGACCCCATGGACCACTTCAGGCTAGCCCCAAAAGGATTAATAGAGAGGTAAAGGTTAAACTCTCTTTGTCTACACCCATTTACGCACAGAGCCATTACGCCGGCAAAGTTTTTTTTTTGTTCGTTATGAAATTATGTTTCTACAAAATATTTTTCTACTTTGTTCTTAGACATATTAAAAAGGCAGGCAAATGTGTGAGCGTGTTTTCTGTAATTGGATGTCTGTCATGTATATGTGTCTATCAACTCTGAATATCGCTGAGTTTCAGCTAGGGTCTCATGCCGTGAAAGGTGTTTATGCGGCAAATGATATATTGAGTCGTTCATACTTCGCGGTGTTGTGCCACCACGAGAGTCGAAAAAATCTCTTTCGGGTGAGGAATATCAGTGGGAGGTTCCTGTACCTATCCACGTGTTCTTGTCCTTATCGAGAATGAAAGTGTTTCTTGTGTGTGATCGCCCGTTGTTGCTACGGCGTATTCGAGTCTCTCCCACCTTGAAGTTCTTATGAGGCAAGTGATAAAAAAATGAGTTGCTCGATAGTTGATCATGCTATGTGAGGCACAATCATCCAAAGGCGCTTCTCTAAGAGAGAGAGAGAGAGAGAGAGAGAGAGAGAGAGAGAGAGAGAGAAGAGAGAGAGAGAGAGAGAGAGAAAGTTAGTTACTTTTTAAATCTTTTGAAACAGAAAAAATGCTTCCCAAAGTTCAAAAGTGGTTCAAACTCCCTTCGCTTCATACCTTCATATCGGATGGGCTTCAAAGGAGAGACTTTGATTTTTAGGTGCTAGTTGAAGCGTTATTCAGAATCCATTTATATTCTGTTTTGTATGCATGTACAGTATATACTAACGGTGGCCAAACCCCGGCTCGCGAGCCGCATGCGGCTCTCGAGGTTGTTAACTGCGGCTCGCGAGACAATTTTGGTTTTTATTGTATTTATCATAAAAGACAAAATTCATAATACAAACATAATTTTTTTTTCACATAATAAAAAAAAATATGAAAGAAAAAACAAGGACAAATTGAATTGACAATAAAATGCGTCATGCGTACGATAATTTCTTTTGCGTGACAGGCACTAAGCGGGATAATTATGTAATTGACACCAATCGCCACTCACCAGTGTC
The DNA here is from genome assembly GCA_023014485.1 of Bathynomus jamesi. NCBI lineage: Eukaryota > Metazoa > Arthropoda > Malacostraca > Isopoda > Cirolanidae > Bathynomus > Bathynomus jamesi. The sequence continues at coordinate 731,087 of JAJOZX010000830.1, read as the reverse complement.
TAGTACCCCTCGAGCTACCCTGCGAGCCGCGTGTAGTAACGAGTGAGTGTGTTTTAAAATTGGCTTCTTAGATCAAATAATGGCTATTTTTCTCAGCTATACAAGTGAAAGTTATACAACCCCTTAGTTGATTAAAATGACTGAGCAGACAAAGTGTAAGAAACGGAAATATGAAGAAGAAAAGAGAGTTTTTAAACAGGAGTGGGAGGAGAGCTTTGCCTTTACTGTTAAGGGTGGGAAAACTGTGTCTTATCTGCCACGTGGCACTCAATCACTTTAAAGCAAATAACTTAAAGCGTCATCATGAAACTAACCATAAAAATTTTATTACGGAATTTCCTCCCAAATCAGAATTGCGGAAGACTAAGTTGACAATGTTGAAATCTAACCTAGTTGCCCAACAAACTGTACTTTCATCATTGTGTAAGACAGCTGACTTAACTACTGAAGCTAGTTTTGCTATGGCATGGAATATTGCTCGTGCTCAACTTCCCTACAGTAGTGGGGAATTTGTGAAGAAGAATATTGCCGATGTTACCGCAATTCTCGCTCCAGATAACACAAAGCTTCGAGAACAAATAGCAAGTATTTCTATTTCCCGCCACACTACAGAGAGACGTATTTCCCAGATCAGTGCTGAAATTACATGCTCGTTGCAGAGTGATTTGAAGAATTCTGTTGCATTCAGTTTGGCCCTCGATGAATCCACAGATATTAAAGATAACCCTCAACTGGCGATATTTGTTCGTTATGTTACTGGCGATGGAAATGTGAAAGAAGAACTCTTGGACTTAATGACCCTAAGAGAAACCACCAGAGGGGTTGACATAAAGAACGCACTTGACGAGGCATTATCAAATGCTCAAGTACTATTGAATAAACTTGTCAGTGTTGCAATAGATGGAGCACCAGCTATGGTAGGACAAAATGTAGGCCTAGTTGGGCTCTTGACACGCGATCCCAAGTATCCTCTGTGTCTCTTTATTCACTGTATCATTCACCGTGGTCATTTGGTAAGCAAGTACTTTAGGTATGACCAGTGGCGGATCTACTATGAAACTAATGAAGCTTAAGCTTCAGGGCCCCTAATCCAGGAGGGGCCCTGAAGCAACTTTTTTTTTTAATGAGTGAATTTTTCAACAAAATCGATGGAGTTTTTTTAAGTGTTTGTTATTAAAATAAGGCTATTTTAGTGATAGAATCATAAGCCAATGGGTTGAAGTACTTAATATTGACCTTAGAATATGCTCTAATACCCATTTCATATGGCCTCAAAATGCCCCTGTAATTGGTCAAATTTCAAAATTTTCTCGGGGGCTTGCAGCGCCCGAACCCCCAGCTGTATGGGCTCACTGAGCCGCCAGACCTCGTTGCTGGTGGGAAGGGGCTCACTGTATGGCCCATTTTCAAGGACACCACCCCACCACCCCGTTCTCCGCCATTTGGGCCTCGAGGTCCTTGCAAGGGCAGCAAGGCCCTTTGAACCTTGTTGGATGTTGCCCTATTGTTGCTGGTTGCGAAGGGGCCCCCATAACAGTTCAAGCTTCAGGGTCCCAAAAATGTAGGTCCGCCACTGGGTATGACAGTGTTATGAAATGTGTTCTAGAAATTGTGAATTTCATTCGTTCAAATGCAAAAACGCACCGAGCGTTTAGAAATTTTATCGAGGAGCTGGATCGTCAAGATAAGCCAGATGACCTTTCATTCTACTGTATTGTAAGGTGGTTATCAACTAGTAATCTCCTGAATAGGTTTGTTGCATTGTTGGAGCCTATCATTGATTTCTTGAAAGAAAAGGGAAAGTCATACCCACAACTAAAAGATCACGAATGGGTGCAGGAACTGATGTTTTTTACTGACGTAATACAACACCTTCAAAATCTAAATTTGGCACTTCAGGGAAAGGATAAGGTCATTTCTGACCTTACACAGACAGTTTTCAGTTTCCAGAATAAAATAAAGCTCTTCCAAAATGATCTAGTAACAAAAAAATTTGACCACTTTCCCCACCTGAAAAACCGAGCAAACACTTTTCCTGATATTGAAATAAAAGATAGTAAATTGGAGGAATACAAAGGTAAATTAGAAGGACTAATTGATGATTTTCAGTTCAGGTTTGATGAACTAAAGAAGCTAAAACCATGCTTCGAATTTCTTGTAAATCCTTTCCTGATTGATGTCGTCGACGATGTCTGTCCTGTTACCACACCTTTTGTTACGGAAACTGCTTCAATACAAACAGAACTTTTGGAGCTACAGGAGGACGTGGGTTTAAAGTTGATACATAAAAGCTTATCTGCAGTTGAGGTTTGGAAGCAAGTACCAGAGACAAAGTATCCTCACCTCAGAAAAATCAGTTTCCGACTTATCTCAGTTTTTGGGACAACTTATTGCTGTGAAGCACTCTTCTCGGTAATGAAGTTTGTAAAGTCAAAACATCGTGCTGCCCCCACTAACGAACACCTGACTGAGCTTCTTCATACCGCCTTAACATCACATCAGCCAGACTTTAAAGCATTAACAGCCAAAATGAAGACCCAAACTAAGCCTTCTACAAGCAGTAATTAAACAATTTAATAATGTGAGTATAACTATATGTATATGTATATGTTTTTAATAATTAAATTCTTTTTAAAATATTTTGCGGCTCCCGTACATCTGAAAAACGTCGTATGTGGCTCTTGGGTCCAGGAAACTTGGCCATCCCTGCAGTATATACCCACACACACACACACACACACCACGTGTGTGTGTGTGTGTGTGTGTGTGTGTGTGTGTGCATCTCCGTCTAAGTGAGGTACCAATTTCTTTTAAATCCATACATTTAAAACACTAACCAAACCTAATTTAACCTAACCTATCCTTAATGTCATCGAACCAAGGTGACAAGTGTTTGGGAACGCAGTTGAGGGCTCAAATGGTGGTTTCTTTTAAGTCCTAAAATAGTGAGGCAGTCGCTAATCTAGCCCAATCTAACCTAACCTAATCAGGTTTCTAGATTTTGTATATAAATTTTTTTAATGTTACAAAGTACCAAAAATGTTACCTCAAAATAAAATTTACCCCACTACAGGGTTGGTGGCCCTACCTCTAGGCTTGGCCTGATGGAGGAGCGAGTTACTTTCTTGCGATCTCCATCGCGCATCACCAGGGCCAGGCACACCCAACTCATCTGATACCGTTCTGAGTCAGGCATCTAGTTTTCTTTCAACTTTGACCCCTGTGACGTTCCTAAGGTCCCTTGGAAGTTGGTTAAAAAGTCTTGGCCCGCTGAAACCAAGTTATTTTCCTTCAGTGTTGAGGGTGTTCCTTGTCCAGTCTTTAGGTTGGGAGCACTACACATTCTACCTTTCCTATTTTCCAGTGTTGTTTTGGATGTTAATTTGGTTTAGTTTGACGTTAGGTACCAGTTTTTCGCTCATTTTCCATATGTAAATTATGATGTTCTCTCTCTTCTTTCCAGTGAATAGCATTTAATTTACGTAGTCTTTCCCAGTAGTTGAGTTCTTTGCAGCCATCAATCTTGGCTGTGAAATTCCTCTGAACTTCTTTTAATTTATTAATTTCTTTATTTTTGTATGGGAACATCAAGGTTGAGCAGTATTCAAGTTTTGGTATCGTCATATCGTCAGTTTTTTCAGCAAGGGAATCATTACCTTCTCGACCCTTCTTTTGAAGGTTATCAGTAGTTGTTGTCCCGTAACTCTTTTTGCTTTGTTTATCGTTATCTGATTCTGTGTTTCAAATTTTACATCATCGTCATCATTACCTCTAAATCTTTTGCTTTCGTGTTTCTCTGAATTTCCTGTCTATATGGGGCATAGTACTCGTATGCTGCCTGTTTAAGTTCTTCATTTCTTCCATATCTCAAGAGCTGAAATTTCTTGGTGTTAAAATTCATGTTATTGTCTTCTGACAATTTGTATATTCTGTTTGTGTCCCTCATTAGGGCTTCCACCTCTTCTGAATTGCCGGTTTTTCTGGTGATTTTTGCGTCGTCAGCAAAGGCTCTTGCTATACTGTTGTCGTCTACTTCATTGTCTATAAATGCAAAAAACTTCACTTTTTCCTACGTCGTGAAGGTCAAAATATGAAAATAAAAACCCACTCTAATAGACAGAGTTTATTTCCACAACAGTTTCGATGCCCACTGGCATCCTCCTCGGGTGGATACAGAAAAACGAATGAACCAAAACAAGAGGGAATTTCTTAACGGTCGGTCCCTGGACTGTTTTTCCCTCTTGTTTTGGTTCATTCGTTTTTCTGTATCCACCCGAGGAGGATGCCAGTGGGCATCGAAACTGTTGTGGAAATAAACTCTGTCTATTAGAGTGTGGTTTTTATTTTCATATTCATTGTCTATGTCTGTCAGCATGATAATGAACAGGAGTGGGATAATACTGTTCCTTGTGGAACTGAGCTGGGTACTTCCGATTGTGAGGATGATATACCTTGGATTTTTAGGATTTGCTGCTGTTCACTGAGGAAGTTGTAGATCCATTTGCCCACTTTGCCGGTTATTCCCATGTGTTTCATTTTATGTGCTATTATGTCACGATCACACTTATCGAATGCTTTAGCAAAATCCGTGTATCATCGTAGTTGTCATTGCTCTCAAGTGCGTCTATAATATTGTTATTGTGCTCTATTAGTTGTGATAAGCACGATCTTACTGATCGGAATCCGTGCTGGTCCTCATTGAATCTTTTCTGTTCCTCCAAAAAGTCATATATTTCCTCCCTGACCATGCTTTCAAATATTTTGGTGAGATGTGATGTCAGTGACGCCGGTCTGTAGTTCTTTGCTTAAGACCTATCCCTTCCCACCCCCCATTATACATTACATACAACAACGTTCGCTCTTTTTAGTATGTGCGGTATTTCCCCCGTGTCCAGGAATCTTCTCCATATCTAATAAAGGGGTGTAGCTATTTCGTCCTTACAGTTTTTAATCAACAAGGCAATCCATTTGTCTGGGCCTGCAGCTGAATGTGATTTCAATTGTCCTATAGCTTTCACCATATCTTCTGCGGTAAATTTAAAATAAGTTATAAATTTTCCATTTAATTCCTCTTCAAAAAAGGTATTTCTGTCAGGTACTGCTTTGTCTCTATTTGGGCTATTAAAAGCTGATTCATATTGAGCTCTCAATATTTCAGATATTTCTTTTAGATCCTCGGTTAGCTCATTATTTTCTTTCCTTAAGGGTGCGTTTTTGATTTTCTTTTCGCAAAGCTACATACAGAAGTATTTTGGGTTATCTTTTATTGTTTTCACCGCATCTTCCTCTTCTCTCTCTGAATGGCCCTAAATTATAGCTTGTATTTCCCTATCTATACTTCCCAGTTTTACTTGTATCACGTTTCTGGTGTTGTTTTCTGTGACTACCCTCCTTCTCTTGCGGAATAGTGTTCTCGTTTGCCTTTCGGAATATTTCCTCTTTCCCCTTTGGCTGTACTTTCGGAACGTACTTTTCTAAGATTTCCAGCTTCTTTTTTTCCAAGGTTATTAGCATTTCTTCGGTTGTTTTATCCTCTAAGACTGTTTTCTACTCTATTTGTGCCATATACGATCTGATTTCTTCTCAATTTATAGTCTTAGAGTTTAAATTAAAAATCTCAAATCTGCTTCTTTCTTCAATATAAGTATTTTCTTTTAGTGCTCCCACCATATTAGTGGATACCTCGATAATGTTGTGGTGTGAGATATTGGTTGGATATATACCTTTCAAATGTTCCGTGCAATTTCCTCATTTCACGAAGGTCAAGCTTGTCACCCCTCCTCTCGAGTTGGCCTAGTGAAGTATACAGTTGGTTTCTTGTACTCTCCACCTCACATAGCCAGGTACACCCGGCTCATTGGGGATTGTTCTGAGCCAGGCGTCTAATCTTCTTTTGAAGATGTCCACCGCAACGCCACTCGTGTTCCTTCGTTCCTTGGCCAGCTGGTTAAACAGTCTTGGTCCTCTAACAAAAAACTATTTTCCTTCAGGGTTGAGGATGTCTTCCTTTTCTACTTTCCAGTAGCCTTTCCCAGTAATTTAGTTCTTTGCACCCTGATCTTGGATGTGAAGCTTCTCCGAATCCCTTCTAACTGGCTAATGTCTTCTTTTATATATGGGGATGTAAGGACCAAGCAGTATTCCAATTTGTGTATGATCAGTGTTTTCAATAGAGGAATCATTATATTTCTGTCCCTTCGTTTAAAGGTTCTCAGTATCTGCCCAGTTATTCTCTTTGCTCTGTTTACTGCTATTTCATTTTGTTTAAAATTTCACATCATCAGTCATTATAACTCCTAAATCTTTTGCTTTAGAATTCCTCTGAATTTCCTGTCCATTTGGGGTATAGTATTCCATGGATTTTAGGTCCTCCCTTTTTCCGTACCGTAACAGTTGAAATTTCTCAGTGTTAAATTTCATATTGTTGTCTTCCGTCCATTTGTAGATTCTGTTCATATCTGTTTGTAGAAATCCCTTATCCTCTGGGTTTCTTATTTTTCTACTAATCTTTTTGTCATCGGTAAAGGATGTTACTGTGCTGTCTCTGGTAACGTCCTTATATATGTCAGTTAGCATGATTATGAAGAGTAATGGAGCTAATACCGTTACTTGTGGTACTGAGCTGAGGACCTCTGATTCTGATGAAGATATTCCTTGTACTGTAACGACTTGCCGCCGCTCACTAAGGAAATTATATATCCATTTCCCTACTTTTCCTGTTATTCCCATATATTTCAGTAAAGTCACAGATTTTTCTCTAACTATTGTTTCAAATATTTTAGTGATATATATATATATATATATATATATATATATATATATTATATATGTGATGAAAATAACCACGAAGGAAAAAGGAAACACAGAATGGTGCTCAAGCGCTTTCGTCCTGAGGATGTCATTAGACGAAAGCGCTTGAGCACCGTTCTGTGTTATTTTCATCATAAATATTATTCACGTGTTACTTTCGTGAAATAATTTTCATATATATATATATTACAAGTTCTATATGTATATAGAACTTCCCTATATATATATATATATATATACACGGTGTGTGTGTGTGTATATATATATATACACTGCATATTTCTTAAACACATGACGATGAAGGTGTTACATGTTTAAATACTAACCAAAAATGAGAAAAGAAACTTAGTAATAATTTAGAAGCGTATTGAACGAAAGAGTGAGGCTTCATCTCAGATTCGGAGAACGTCTGCTCTCGCACAATGCCTACATCGATTGGAGGCTGCATCTTTTTGTTCGATTCCGTGCACGATGGCTCCCAACCATTTAATAGTTTTAGTGTCTTGGCTAATATAATTCTTCGTTCCCTATTGTTGTTCAGTCTGAAGACCTGACGTGATACAACTACTTATGGAACTTCAGGGTGGAAATAACTTTGAATCAAATGCCTTTTCTTTGTTCTGTACACCAGTAAGGTTCCGTATGATAGAAAAATTCTAAACTTTTTGGTTCCCTATTACGTATTAAAACAGGTTCCTTTCAGAATTAGGTTCCAAATTGAAGACCGCACAGACACTAACAGGGAATTTACTGGCTCTCTTTTTGATCTTATATACCAAATAGCTATACCAAAAAGGGACTGTATACAAGGAGAAGAGGAACCTTCAAAGACCTTTCGGTCCAATCGGGGAGGTTCCTGTTATTAAACTAGCGCAATTTTTAATTATTTCAGCAGTAGTAGAAAACTGGGGAGTAAAGCATAAGGCTCTTCCCCCACCCTCCGCTTCCTCCCCGACTCTGGCGGGTACGGAAAAAGGTTGACGAAAATACCTTGACCATGGAAAAGTAACCAAGGAAATTTTACGTGAAAGAGGACAATATATAAACTAGCTCAACAATTACGTTATGCACACACACACACACACACACACACACACACACACACACACACACACAAATCGTACACTAGAGAGCATGGTTGTATAAACTAACAATAATATATTTGAGCGATTCGTATATCAACTACTGATAACGTCACAAAAACATCGAACATATATTTTGATTTTATACAAAATATTTACAGCTCTATTTACTAGTGATGCACCGGAGACAGATTTTGGCCGGAGGCCGGAGGGCCGGAACCTCCGGCTTAGTGTTTTTTCCTCCGGCCTCCGGCCGGAGGTTCTGGCCAATTGATTTATTTCAGTATTTATACATATGTGTGTGTGTGTGTGTGGTGTGTGTGTGTGTGTGTGCGTGTGGTCCATCGTCTCATCTATTTAGGGTTTATATAATATTTATTATAGACCTGCTATTTTAAATTATTAAGTCTTTAATAACTTAAACTTTATAAAAGTCGACTTTCTATGCTTTGTGTGTGCTAATTTCTCTAAAAATTCCCACTGAACAGAATATCCTCAGGTTATGAAACTTATGATGTCTTGCTGAATGCTGAGTAAAGTAGTCTATATCAAATCAATTATTAATACAATCGCTGATCACTCATAAAATAAATTATTATTACAGTCACTGAGAACTGAAATATTAATACAATCACTGATCACTCATAAAATAAATTATTATTACAGTCACTAAGAACTGAAATATTAATACATTCACTGATCACTCATAAAATAAATTATGATTACAGTCATCTGAGAACTGAAATATTCGGATAGGTGCAGAAATGAGGCTTTATAGTTTCATAGAATTAAAACTAAAAGTTGTCAGAATTGAGTTTGGTGTACTTGGCACCTCCGGCCAGAGGCCGGAGTTTAGTGAGACCTCTGGCCGGAGCAGGAGGTTTTCTAAAATGGCCGGAACTCCTGCTCGGCCGGAGCCGGAGCCGGAGCTCCGGTGCATCACTACTATTTACCTAGTTATCGGGCCAAAGAAAACCCCCATGGTCCACTCCACGCTAGTCCCAAAAGGATTAAGCAAACTCTCCATGTTTACACCCATGTACGCTCAAAGCCACCATACTGGCAAGGTGATAAAATGTTTCTACAGGAAAGGGGTTGAAATAAGAATTAAGAAAGGAAATTTTTACACCATGCCCTCACTCTCCACATGCACCCAGCCACCCAAGAGAAGGAAGAAAAAAGAAATAGGGACGGCAGAAACGCAACTTTACCATCCTTTGCCTTTTTTATTTTATATTTTTAAAATTTTTTTCCTTCATTAGGAAATTATGTATATGGTCAATGTTAGGAACCGCTTATTACTTGAAACGTTAAAGTTACACAATGACCATTTACTGTAGGTACTTTCATTTGAAGACTTTAGAAACTTTCCTGTCTGCAGTGTTTATTTATGGAAAATGAAAAAGTTACTGCACTTAAAACGCATTTATATTATTATTTATTTCAAATGTGTTTGCTTATTTAGGTACCTGTGAAAAAATTTATTTTTATCTATGTACTTCCGAGTTGTTTTAGTTAAGTCGTAATATAAATCTTAATGATCGTCACCACGGATTCAGTAGGCACTATTCCCCTGTATCCTACTCGTATAAGTCTTTTGAAAAGCCTGTACAGTATTTGCTTATGAAAATACAAATACACACGATTATACTGCATATCTTGATCTTAGTAAAGTACTTGACGGAAATGATTATGGTCGTTTTATAGAAAAGCTTTTACGCCAGGAGTACCAAATTTTTATTAAAACCTAATTTTTTTTTATTGGTATATAGAGATCAATTTCATTTTGTTGATATAATCATCACTTTTCAACTCAATGGAAAATTATGGACGACGTTAGGCAGGATGGAATTCTTTCCCCTATTTTATTTAATCTGTACATTAATGAACTTATAAATCTTTCCAGCGGTAGATGCCGGTTAAAAGTAACAAAGTTAAATATTACTGCCTGAGCGGGTGAATAGGCCTTACTCCCTCCGTCTGTTTGTGGTATGCAAAAGCTTCTTGATATTGTGTGTCATGAGAATGAAACTAAAAGCACTAAGTATAAGTATAGACCAGATCTTCACCCTGAAACAAATAGCGGAGAAGAGATGGAAATATGGAAAAGATCTCACTATACATTCTACCTTTCCTCAGTCGTCTGGAGGGAGGGTATGGTGCAAGTTTTAAAGCACGGTGGCTTCGAAAAGAAGATTATAGACCTAATTGAAAGATTATACACCGGAACGTCAGCCAATGTACGAAAAGGTAACATCCAAACAGAGGCATTTGTTACTGGAAGAGGTATAATCCAGGGGTGCCCCCTATCACCACACCTCTTTAACTTATTTCTGGATGTTGTGATGAGGGAGGCGATGAGAGATTATGAGGGCATTATAAAGATCAGAGAAACAGTGACAAAACTAAAGTACGCAGATGACATAGTTCTACTTGCGAGATCCAAAGAAGAAGCAGTAACTATGATGAGAAGGGGAGAGGAAACGTGCACGAAGTATAAGATGAGAATTAATGTTAGCAAAACGAAAATCATGAAGATAGGAAGGGTGGAAGAAGACTTTACATTACGAATAGACTTAGGACAAATCAACCTGACAGACGAATTTAAATATCTAGGTGCTCATTTTACAAACAAAAACGACACATATGGAGCATTGCTTGAACGTATAAAACTTGGGTATGGGGCGGAGAGTTGGGTCGTGAAGGTAAAGGAAAGCAAAAAACTAATGGCATTTGAATCGGCATGTCTCAGACGAATATGCGGAGTAACATGGGTCGATAGCAAAGCTGGGCACTTGCGGTTTTTTTTGCGGTACTGCGGTACTGCGGTACTACCGCACTACCAAACCGGTACCGCATAACGCAGTACCGCAAAAAATGCGGTAGCGGTACTGCTGTACTTTCAGCGATCCTTTGCGGTACTGCGTTATGCGGTACCGGTTTGGTAGTGCGGTAGTACCGCAGTACCGCAGTACCGCAAAAAAACCCGCAAGTGCCCAGCTTTGGACTCGATAGAACGACAAACGAGGAAGTAAGGAACCGTGTGGGGAGGATAACGCCAGCTGAAGTAAAAGTGAAGGACATACAGAGGCGCTGGTTCGGCCATGTCAAACGAATGTCAGAGACAAGACTGCCGAGGCGAGCCTCGTACACCAGGGGACATGGAACACGGCCGAAAGGACCGCGAGGAAAACGTGGCTTGGGGAATTCAAGAATGATAACCTCGGAAAATCATGGCAAGAACTCACCACACTGGCAAGAATGAGAGGAACCTGGAGCGAGTACAGACGCCATCTGAGGGACTCGACCCGGCTGATCCAGCCGGATGGGACATAAATCAAGCAAGTCATATATATATATATATATATATATATATGCACTTGCAGTAACATTTGCCGGCGTATATTTACGATCAGTGTCCTCCCACCCACCACTGCAACGTTCAAACGCCGCGCGCCGGAATTCGAATTGTAGAGGTAAAGAAAATTTCACTAACTCGGATGTTAAGGGATTAAAAATCGGTACCTATGATTTTTGGAGTTTTATAGTGACAATAAAAGTACTTTGCTTTTATTACAAGATACGATTTGAAACAAATTTTGTAATGAAGGTAATTGCTTAATTTGGAAATTCAGTTTTTTTAAATTAATTTTTACTATTGGGGACATTTGGATCCGTTTGTTTAAAGTGCTTTGGAATTTAAACAACCGGATGAACCAAAAAAGGTACCAAGAGAATTTCTGTCCTCACCCTTGAAAAGGTTTTGAATAAAATTAAAATAATCTTCCCCATGGAAGAATTTTTAACACTGTTTTTCACTGTATATGGAAAAAATTATACTAGGTGCGGATGTTTTTATAAATCACTTATGATACTGAGAACAGAGGTAGTGGCTAGGATGTGTGATTTGGGGGTTGTTTAACCTCCTTCGTAACGGCAAAGATCGTGTGACGGATGGGATCTATAGCTTTATGTAGAATCCGGACCACGGGTCACTACATCATCTTGACGTAGAGGACGGTCACCTATCCAGTTATTGAAGAGACCCGACGTCGTTCAAACTCACTGATCTTACAGTGTTGCGACATGGCCACTACCTAGCCGTCAATGGCTAGATCGAAGTATTATGATATATTGGATGTAGTATCGATAATGACACACGCAGGGATAACACCGCTTCCCGTCTATTAGCGAAGTCAAGCGACATGGGGTCTGAACTGTATTTGGATGGGGGACCGTTTTTTGCGTGCATATTATGTAGCGACTCGTGGTTCGGATGCCACGTAAATTTGTAGGTCCTCTTCGTCATGTGACTTTAGACGTTGCGAAGGAGGTTAAAGAATTCCCAAATCACACACTCTAGCAACTACTTCAACTACAATGAACTAACGAATAACTTTTGTACAGAACAGAGAGAACGCTCTGAGAATGACGGGCTTAAATGTATGACTCGGAAAGGAGATAACATTTCCTGATAATTCAGTCGCAAACATTTATTTACATTTTGTTTTATGTTCTCTTTACGATGCTGACCCCAGGAAAAGCTTTGTCAGGTTCCAATACAAAAACAGAGTGGGTTCTAGTAAGTAAATATATAGGGACAGGATCATTTTTATTTATTAAAAAACTTGATAAAAAGACTCTTTCGTTTTTAATTATTTTATTTAACACAATTAGTTTTAGTTAAATTAAATAAAATAGAGTTTAATTTTAAAGTTTGTGAAAACTTATTTTTTGTTTAATACCAATTTTAAGTTCTTTAACTAAACTGTTTGAGTATTGCAATAATAATCATAATAATTAATTATTATTATTATTATTATTATTATTATTATTTGTAATAACATAACCAAAAGTTTTGGTGAAGTATTCATAAAATAAGTGATTAGAGTGGATTATCTCTCTCTCTCTCTCTCTCTCTCTCTCTCTCTCATTGATTCTTTAATTTTTAGATAATTCTTAGAGGATATTCCAGACATACTCTATTCGGTTCATATCATATGACTGACAAAGCCATGGTAAAAGTTCGATTTCATGACTGTCTTTCCATCTTTGAATTGTGTGAAGGTGTCTCTTTAGGATGACGACCACTGTCATAAGCAGGAAGTCTGTCTCGAGGGATATTGGTACACCTGGCTGCTGTCATAATTTTCCCGCACTTCAAAAACTACCTTCCTGTGCCCTATATGAAAGAAGCACCGCAGTGTTTTACGGTGTCTTCCAGGTATTTCAGTGAAAATTCTCATGCATGACGCCTCTCCAAACTCAGACGTTCACCATATAAAAAAAATTCTAGTAGATGAGTCAAAATACACGTTACTCCTTTACTTGCTTTTGATTTTCAGTGATGTACGCGGTTATTGGGTTCGTTGGTCTATTATTATTATTATAGCATAGATGAAGATCAAGTCCGATAGTTCTTGATGTCCTCCGTTTCGTTTGCTCTGCTGTGTCGAGAACCTTTTTACAATGACATTTACATACCACGATCTTCAGCTGATTTTGCCGGTCGAAATGTGCATCAACTTCAGGGGTGTTTTTCCTTTTGAACTGCAAAACTATTTTATTTACAGTCGACCAGTGGCGGCTCGTGACTAAAAATTCTAGGGGTGCTGTCTCTAAGAATGGGTTGAAATAATTACTGAAATAAAAGAATGAGCATTGAGCAATGAATAAAAGTTTCAAAAGTTATTGAAAAAGTTATTCAGTGAGCTCATCCTTGATTATTTCAATTTTAAATAAAAAATTTAGGGGTACTGCAGTTCCGCAGTGCCTACCGACGAGCCGCCACTGCAGTCGACACTAAGATATTCAGTTCCTTCACTAAATGCAGCTCACTCCATACAACATACAGTTTAACCATGCACTTTTGCGCCTTTATCTTTGTCGTTGATATAAAATTTTAAATCTAGTTAATATATATATACGAGGTGTGATCAAAAAGTTTGGTAAATAGTCCCGCAACTAACGAACGCGTGTCAATAGGTGATGTCAGTCTGTATAGATGATGACGTCACCTTGGCCACTTGCCAGATGCCAACAAACACCATTCAACTACACACCAGTGCGCCGTGTCATTGCTTTGTGTGAGGGCGTTTTTGTGGCGTCTGGCGATTTTGCAGAAAATGTCGAAATTTGAGCAACGTGCAAACATCAAATTTTGTTTTAAACTTGGTAAGACGGCTACAGAAACGCACGGAATGCTTGCAACTGTCTACGGAGATGAAGTTGTTACAAACAAGATGGACGGACGACCACTTCTTTCATCATCTTCCAAAGACTCATTTCCTTCTCGAAACCTTCCAAACCATTTGCAAACAGTCTTGTTTGTAACAACTTCATCTCCGTAGACAGCTACAAGCATTCCGTGCGTTTCTGTAGCCGTCTTACCAAGTTCAAAACAAAATTTGATGTTTGCACGTTGCTCAAATTTCGACATTTTCAGCAAAATCGCCAGACGCCACAAAAACGCCCTCACACAAAGCAATGACACGGCGCACTAGTGCGTAGTTGAATGGTGTTTGTTGGCATCTGGCAAGTGGCCAAGGTGACGTCATCAACCATACACACTGACATCACCTAGTGACACGCGTTCGTTAGTTGCGGGACTATTTACCGAACCTTTTGATCAGACCTCGTATATATATATATATAAGTATTTCTAAATCACCAAATTCCTCCTACATTCTTGTCAGTGGTCACTGAAGCTACATTAGCTTCTGCATGTGATCTCTTTTATTTATTCAAATTTTTAATCAATTACGCTTGCGTTAAGGTAGGGAGGGGTTCCATTAAAAAGTTTAGAGAATGCGTTCTTTTATTGTATATAATGATTATTTTTTAGGATTTCATTCCCGTTAGGAATTTAATTAGAAAACTCAAAATCAAATTACTACTACTTCATGCAACCTCAGGATTTTACACACCCAGTTTTTTTTATTTTATTTTAGGTTAGGTTATGTAAGCCTAACCTAACTTGACTTAACCTAGCCTAACGCGACCTAAATTGAACCCCCAAAGAACATCTACAATAAAGTAATAGCTACTTTCCGTATAGGAGGAAAGTGACACAAAAAATAGCATTGAATAAGAGCGAATGTGTCACTTTTAGCGATATATATATATTATATAGATATATATATATATATATATATATATATATATATATACAGTGGCGCTCCTAAGTATTCGTACAAAGAAATATTTCAGTTATATTCGTCCTTACCTTTTGTACCATGCATAGAATAGTTATGAAAAGCTTACCGTTCGTTTGTAGAAATTTAACAAATAAAATAATTAGTTTAACTCCAACATATAATGTAAATACTGTGTGTCTCCACCTTAGGCTTGGAAATTTTTAAATTTTTATCAGTAGTTGGCTGTTTACTGATTAGAGGCTGTTGGCAATTCTGAATTCTAGAACTTTCTCTATGAATCTTCATGGAAGACAGATGACTGTACAAGCCATTAGCAAGCAATGGATCGTCATGGTAAAGAGCTGTCTACAGATCTTGTTATCTGTTATTGCTGCACACAAGTCTGGAAAGAGTTGTAGAAAGATAGGAGAACAATTTCGAATTCCATTTATGACGGTTGCTGTAGTTACAAAGAAATAGAAAGGCTTTGGAACAATCAAAACTCTACCAAGGTGTAAACGACCTTGCAAGATTTCATAACGTACAGCTAGATGGATTAAAAGAATGGCTGCTGCGAATCCAAGAGTGACTGCAGATGATATTTTCCAAACATTAAGACTGTCTAAGATCGATGTCCATCCCTCTACTGTACGTCATACATTTATAAAGAATGGTCTGAATGGAAGTGTTGCACGAAGAAGACCTCTACTACGAAAAGCGCACAAAGAAACTCTTTTAAAATACGCCAAGGATCACCAAAATGATGGATTTGCATTCTGGAAGAAAGTTCTCTGGACAGACTAGACCAGAATTGAATTATTCGGGAACAACGAGTGACGGTATATTTGGCGAAAATCAAATACTGCATTCGAGAAAAAAAACAGCCTTCCTACCAAGGCCGTGCAGAGGAGGGGGGCCACAGCGGTTGAGCCCCTGCCCTTTTCCCTCCATGACTCAGAAGTGCCCTTTTTTCAATAACTCCATGACTCAGAAGTGTCCTTTTATCAGCACCCCGAAAGAGGTACCCTTTTTTGGCCTTGAGCCCCTGCCCCTTAAATGTTCTCTGCACAGCACTGCTTCCTACGGTCAAACATGGTGGCGATAGTTTGCTTCTTTGAGGATGCTTTAGTGCAGTGGTGTCCAATACGTTCACCACTCGCCACATGTGGCGAATAGGCTATTGCGTTGTGGCGATATTATAAATATTTTTTTGTAATATTTATCTTTAATATTAATAATAAATAATTTGAAATGTCGTTTGTAATATGTTTTTTAATCCTTTTTTATGATGTGGTGAATACGAAAAATAGAAAAACCATAAGTGTGGCTAGAATGGAATTTCTATTGGACACCGCTGCTTTAGTGTTTCTGGTCCAGGAAACCTTGTTATCATCAATGAAATCTTCAATTCAAAGAAATATCGGGAAATTTTAGAAGAAAATATATTGTCTTCAGTTCGGGAGATGCGAACTGATCACAATTTGGTATTGCAACAAGGTAAGGATTCAAAACATAAAAGTAAGACCACCATAAAATGGCTTCACCAAAAGAATTTCAAGCTTCTCGAGTAGCCCAGTCAGAGCCCAGCTCTCAATTTAATCGAGACTTTATGGTTTGATTTTATTTAATGCTTTGTGTGTCCACCTTTTGCTTGAATGACTTCAGTGATTCATTTTGGGTATATTTCTACAAGGTTTTGACAGCTCTCAGTAGAAATTTTAGTGCATTCTTCTAAAGAAAATTGTTGAAATTCATTCATATTCGAAGGGTTTTCTTGAGGACACCTTTTTTCACTTTGAAAATAAATGTACGAAAACGTTTGCATTTTATTTTAGTTTTATTTTCCTCAAATTCTTTTTTGTTTTACATGTTGGAGTGAAACTAATTTTTTATTTAAATTTTTGCAAATGAACGGTAATCTTTTCATAATTATCCTATACATGATACAAAAGATGAATATTTTGTATTCGTACTGAAATATTTTTCTGTACGAATACTTATGAGCGCCACTGTATATACAGTATATATACTGTATAAATATACTGAAATTTAGGGTAGGGTTTTCTTCTTTTATGGTTGTGTATTTACTTCTCTCTGTATATAAAATTTTATGTATATATATATATATATATATATATATATATATAATTCTGCTCATTGGAGTATTTGTTATGGAGTGGACTAACTACCGGAATAAATGTTTTGCTAAGGAACTATCCCACAAATTTTGCCAACCTAAAGAAAATTTCTACTGTATACGAGCCATCTCCGACTGCGGAATGATATATAGGCAGCTTGTAAAGAATCCAAAAAACCAATATAGCAAACGAATGTCTCATAAAGCCAGACAAGGAACAGTAATGTTTGTCGATTATGGCTAATTGAAATGACCAGTAATGACAAAGATACGAGAAACGATTACTTGTTATGGTTCAGAGAAATAGGAGGATGACACACATACCCCAAATGCGGTTTCCCAAAAAGTAAAATCCACTTTCTACAATATGTCATGATGCTGTATTTGCCTTGGCAATATGGAAATAGCAAATATTAAAGTGGGCCGAATAGATGTCATCAGAATCAATTTGCTGTAATGCTGAATATGGTTGGCAATAAAGAGAATGGCGAGTCATTATGTATAGTTAATATATTTGTATTAGTTAGTAAGGAGTTTCAAACAGATGAGGTTGAAGCAGAGACAAGATTAAACATAACTACGAAAGAGTAATTATTTAATAAACATTTAAGGTTAACGTTTATAAATGCACATATAATTTACAGAATAGAAAATGTTAATGATGAAAAACTGTCCTTTAAACATTACAGTATATTGTCTTTCATTTTTTGTTCTCATCCGGTGTTCAAAAAGCCAGTTTTTCTTCATTATACATATCAATAAATAGTCTGTAAAAAATTATATAAAAATGTTTATAAAACTGTAATTAACAGGAAATTCTAAAGACAAATACGTCCATTAATGTTTAAAAAGGTTTTTTTTTTCTTTCCTTCGATAAATGTTGACATTTTGATCACTTGTAGCTTTTGTTCTTTCTTTATTCGATCGCTTCTTCGTTAGAGTTTTTCCTCGCTGTACTTTTATCTTCCCGCTGGTCATTTCCTCCCCTTTCCACCCCGTCATCATTATTCCCCCTCTCAGTCATTCATGTCCCTCAGACGGGACTTCCTCCCCTTACTTTTCCCCAAAATGACGACTTCTTCCCCTCATCTCCCCACCCTTTTCTCAGAAATGTTTCATGGACTCCCGTTCCTTTCTTCCCTCCATCCCCCTATCGGAAGGCTGAGTAGAAGAAGCTGCAGCGTCCTTAATTAGGCCCTGCAATACGAAATCGCTGCTCAAATTGGAACATCAATCAGGCCCCGTCTAACGTCCGTTAGACTGTCAACCACACAATTGTTCGCGGAATGGAGTAGGTTGAAAGGGAGGAAAGAAAGGCTCGGAATGGAATCTATATCTTTCTACTTATATTCTTGTAGGCTGCGTGAGGACGAATCAGTAGAGAGAGCTTTAATTACTTTCACTTATCACAAGGTAAAGAACTTAATATGTAGAGTGCAGAGATGCGTGTATACTATCATCACTGAGCTTAGTATGTTCACTTCTGTATACTATTCTCTCTCTCTTATCTCGCTCTCTCTCTCTCTCTCTCTCTCTCTCTCTATCTATCTATTTACAAACACACATATAATATATATATATATATATATATATATAATATATATATATAATATATATATCTCTATATATATAGAGAGAGGAGAGAGAGAGAGAGAGAGAGACGAGAGAGAGAGAGAGAGAGAGAATAGTATACAGAAGTGGAAATATATAATTATTTATTATATATATATATATAGAGAGAGAGAGAGAGAGACACTTATTTTCTTATGTACCGCATTTTGAAGGTATGTCGCGCGTGTGTTGAATATAAAACTTCTATGTTGCGGTTAACCCTATACGTATACTATATAAACGAAAGAAGAGCGATCTTGAAGATAGCGAAATGAAACGAATGTTACTTCTACCTTGTAGCTTTAACGAAATTTTCAAGAGCCTTTTATTTTCCTTTTCAATTTCATCTTCCCATTGAATAAAAGCTCCCCCCTCCCCCCCAAAAAAAAATCTAAAATCGAAAAAAAATCTTGCTTTGTCATGTTAATTCGTCTTCATTTTTTTTACACAGAAACGACAATTTTTGTAGGGTCAACTTTTAATATTTTATTTCTATAATTTTCTGAACAATTAATAAAAAGAAAATTCTCTCTTTTTTTTCTTCTTTTTTTTTCTTTTTTGTTTTAGCTGAATTTGAATTTGAACATCTAAAAAGGTTAAAATCAAATTTTTACCGATTTGCGAATAAATGAATGTATTTTAACATTTCAACCAGAAAATAATATATATATATATATATATATATATATATTATAATATATATATATTATTGTGTGTGTGTGTGTGTGTGTTTGGGATTGTTTAGCTTTCTTGGTAACGGCAAAAGTCGTGTGACGGAGGGGACCTACGGCTTTGTGTGAGATTCAAACCATTACCCCACCAAGGGTGCGCCCATAGAGGCGCTTTCAATTCTGAAATATGAAGTCCCAGCCGAGATTCTAAACTAGGACCTTTAGATGAACAGCCGGCACTGTACCACTGAGCCACCCACCATTGCAGGTCGCTTTTCAGGCAATAATAAATGTTATATATACCTGGTAAACCTGGTAAAAGTTCCGTGCGTCGGTCTCTTTTCATACGAAGGTGAAGCTGGTGGCCCCACCTCTAGGCATGGCTTGATGGAGGAGTTAGTTGCTTTCTCGCGATCTTCATCGCACATAGCCAGATGCACCCGACTCATCTTATGCAGTACATTTATTTATCTTGGAAAAAGTTCGCATGGAAACGTAAAATTTGTAAAAAGCACAAAAAATTACTAATCAGTAATAACTTTTTTTTTTAATTATTGCGTCATCAAAAACAATTAACAAAAACCCAGAATATTACCAATTAATTATTTTTATACTTTTTACAAATTTTGTTTCTCGGCGAACTTTTTTCCCGAAATTATTCATACAGACGTAAACTAAGACTACATATAACTTAGTTGCAAATGAAATATTAAAGACCTAGCAACATATATATTATATATATAGATATATATATATTATATATATATTATATATATATATATATATATATATATAATGAGAGACAAAGAGGCAAGGGGGGAGAGGTTCCCCACTGAAAAACTAATAAAAAAAAATGTAGAACTGAGAATCTGATTATAAATGGGTATTATTATTATATATTTTGCTACGAATTTTCAAACGAACTCCGCATAATTACTTCTGCATGCGAAGAGTTTGTTTTACTGTGTAAAAAAATAAGCGAAATATGTAATTAAAGATGCAAATTCGCTCAATTAAACATGGAATGGGTGGTATAAACAATGTTTTTCAACAATAAATATTCAAGGCAAAAAAATAACAGAGAATAATTACCCAAAATTTCCCCCAAATTCGGGATATTTTACTTTCATTTAGCATTAGTTCGTTATAATTATCTAAAAATCCAGGTAAATAAAGGTAAGATATCCCTAATTAATCCATATATGTATATATAATATATATATATAATATATATATATATATGCATGTACGATATATACATATATTTTTTTTTTTTTGAAGCCCGGACAGATGCTTTGAAACAAATGGATACGGGAGACTTTTGATTTACGTTCAAGTATTTGATAACATCCACTTTCCCTAATTCGAGTAATGAATTATACGTGAGATTACTAACAGCATTTAATAACAGGCTTCGCCTCTCTGCCTTACAATTATACCATTTACATGCGATAATAATACATAAGTATTGCGTATAAATGCCCTATTCAAATTTTTCATGCAAATAACGTAGGCTTAATTACTGATATTACTCGACAATTTGTCAATATTTATTTAGGAAAAGTGTTAATAAATTAGGGATAAAAACGTGCTTATAATATAATGAAATCCCCCCCCCCAAAAAAAAATAAGGGATTAAAGTGCAGAGAGGATTGAGCATATTCCTGTAATCAACTTGAAAGAGAATATTTTGTTTATAAATATTCTTTCACAAAATATGTTATGTAAAATAAGTCTGTAGGTATCTGTCATCATTAATAGTGTTCTATAATATATATATATATATATATATATATATATATATTATTATATATATATATATATATATATATATATAGTTTAGTCATAAATATCCAAGTTGGTCGGATATTTGTGTGTAAAATTTCGCCCGTGACCATTTCTTACCCAGTAGGTTCGAACAGGTTATGTATTTTATATTTTCAAATTTTTAATCACTTTTGCTTGTGTTAAAGTAATTAGGGGGTTGGGGGATTCTATAACAAAGTTTAGAGAAAGCGTTTTTTTAAGGTATGCAATAATTAGCTTTTAGTTTTATCAGAGTAAGAATTTTAATAAAAAAAAAATCGAGGTCAATAAAGTCTTCCTTTATGTTTCTTCAGCGTTTACATACCCTGTCATTTGTTATACGTTAGGCTACGCTAGGCTATGCTAAGTTAACCCAACACAGCCTAACCTAGCGTAACCTAACCTCAAGAAAGTAGGTCGTACAAGAAAATCTGACTTATTTACAAAGTTCGACTTAATTGGTAAAATGTGGCTTACTAATGGCGCTACCTGTATATATATATATATATAATATATATATATATATATATATATAACACACCACACACAACAGGGTGGGACTACTTTATTTTGGACCACCATATATATATATATATATATCAGTGGTGGACCGGATATCCGCATCCGCATCATTTTTAACATCAGCATCCGCACTTCTGACTGCGGGTGTTATGCGGATATTACCTCTATTAAACTATGCAATTTACAATTAAATTAGCTTATAAAGTAGCTTATAAGGCCCAGTCATGCACATTTCATGTAAAGTATTAATTACACTAGGGAACAACATTTTTGTTTCTTGAAAACTATTTGGTGTTTCTTATAGAACTTTTGATGCTGATTCAAATATGGTTTTCAGAATGTTTCTATCACCCATAGATTTCGAGAAAATAATATTTCCATTTACTCAGAGTTTTCCCAAAATATTAGTTAAAATTAAGTGTACTAATTTAATTTTACTTTCTTTTTTTCCAGGTTAACTATATTTAATAGTATTTTTTGCATTAAAAAAATATAGCTATTTAAACAAACAGATTTTTAATAAAAAGAAATAAATTTTTTTCAAGTTTTGCTCAAATTTTAAAATTTTCATAGTAGAAAAAATTGGTTTTTCATTCCAAAAAGTTTTCCGTGATTTCAATAATTTTCCGCCAGCATGAATTGAAACTGTATTAATCCCAGAGATACATTTTGCTACGTATGTGGAGAACTGACCATAATGGCACAGAGGAAGACGATGACCCCACTCGTGAAGAAGGCTTACGAACTTTATTTTGGATGTAAGGTAGGCGACCAAGACAAATCCTGGGCACCTCATATCTCATGCATTTCCTGTGCCGTCACTCTTAGGGGTTGGATTAAAGGTACCCGCAAATCTATGCCATTTGCCATACCAATGATTTGGAGAGAGCCCAAGGATCACCTAACGGATTGCTATTTTTGTATGACTACGTTTCAGGATTCTCTGCCAAAAATGAACATAAAATTCAATACCCAAATCTTGCATCTGCCATGAGACCAGTACTACATGACGATGATACCCAATTCCAACTCCCCCAAAGTCATGGAACTGGATGAAGAGTCTGAAGTTGAACCAATGGAAATTGATGACACTAAAAATACAGACTTTCAGCAACCTGAATCAAATAAACCACGTATGATAACGCAGGTTATGCTGAATGATCTCGTGAGAGATTTGGGACATTCCGAAAAAGAAAGCGGAATTATTGGGCTCCAGGTTACGTGAATGGAATTTGCTGGCAAAAGATACAAGCATATCGGCGTTCCGCACTCGCCAAAAAGATCTGATGCAGTATTTCTATCGTCAGGTGGTTTATGCTACTGTAATAATGTAAATGGACTGCTTTTAGCTCTCGGTCATGAGCACAAATCTGAAGATTGGCGTTTATTTATTGACTCTTCGAAGCTAAGCCTCAAGGTTGTACTACTTCACAATGGAAATAAATACCCTTCCATTCCTGTAGGGCACGCTGTCCATATGAAGGAATCTACGAAAATATGAAACTCATCCTTCAGCAGATTAATTATGACCAGTTTCGTTGGTATATATGTGGGGATTTAAAAGTCGTCGCGCTTCTTCTGGGAATGCAGCTCGGTTATACGAAGTTCTGCTGCTTCCTTTGTGAATGGGACAGCAGAGCCAGAGATTCGCATTATTTTGTAAAGGATTGGCCACTTCGTCAAAAATGTATCCAGGACTGAAGAATGTGTCTCATGAACCTTAGTTGACCCCAAAAAATATACTTACCGCCACTTCACATCAAACTTGGCATCATGAAAAATTTTGTCAAAACAATGAACAAGGAAGATGAG
>JAJOZX010000830.1:642500-702500 GCA_023014485.1 Bathynomus jamesi | reverse complement strand
GCAATTGCCCTAACCGCTGTGTAGTTTGAAAATGTAGTATCACGTTTTGGTTACAAGCTAAAGTGTAAACGAAGGTGACATCGTCGACGCTTCTTAATTTGATGGGTTTGTAGTAATATCAGTGTGCATATTTTAGCTCAGAGTTGACCACTTATCATCATTTAGATGTTATCTGATTCGTAATAAAGTACTGCATCACAACATGTGCATGTTTGGGTCATATATACTAATATGAAGTTAATGGGGACCAAAGTCTCGTAAATTGTCATGTTGCATAACCATTTTCAGCGTTTTCACAGCCCTGGAAAAACCTGGAAAACTCTGGACAAATTTCTCGTCCTGGAAATGTCTTGGAAATTGGTCAAAAATGGGAAAAGTCCAGGAAAAGTCCTAGAAATTTGTCGGAGGCAGCTATGTCATGTGGCAGAACTTCAGTATCAGCGCTACGGCAGTCTTCCAGTTTGCTGAGATGTCTAAACCTGAGTGAGCCCCTTGTGGGCCGGGGACTTATCTTTTAAAATATGCCCACCATTTTTCCTGCATGGCGTGAGAAACGTCCTAAAAGGAGATTGAAACAGAGTACGTTAGCTTTTTCTTTAGGTACGATTATTAGATTTTGCTTGTAAACAAACAAAGATGTTCCAATAGAGGGAAGGGGAGTATAATTTCAGGAATTTTAAGGTTGCAGGCACCAACATATGTGATATGCTGTATGCTTCAATTATTCCATTCTTCCAGCAAGGTGTGGTTCCCCTTGCTACCAAAGATGTATACAGGGTGGGCCGTAAGTTTCCATACATAGGAAAAATAAACATTTTTTTATGGACAACCATTTTTATTTTATATATGCTCTACATGGTTGCCATTGTTTTGAAAAACATTTCAATACGTTTCCCCACTGTTGATGAACACGCATTAGCACAGTTGACGTTATGCTTGTAATGGCGTTGGTGATACGTTCCTTTAGATGATTTATGTCTCGTATCTTTTCCTGATACAACCATGGCCTTCAAGTGCCCCCAAAGATAGAAATCAAGGGGGGTGAGATCTGGGGATCTGGGAGGCCACTCCACAGGACCACACCGACCAATCCAAGCATCCGGAAACTGCTGATCCAAATACCGACGCACGTGAAGACCATAATTTAAATGTTCCTATGTATGGAAACTTACGGCCCACCCTATAGTATTAATAATAGTTAATTAAGTAAATAACCCAAACAATTTTTCTTATGTCGGATTCATGATACTCATTGAGGTTTTGATGTACCAAGCAGACATGGCCTCCAAGGAATGTCGGATTCGGACCTTTTGGAAGAGTAAGCCACAATATTCCTCTTATCTGGAAGAAGTGAAGAAAGATGTTCACAGTGCGTATGGTAATTTTTGCAAGAAAACAACTGATGCAGGAAGTATGGGAAGAAGTGGGCAAAAGCCACGTGAATGTAAAAGTGCATAAATCTCTTATCCAACCAACATTATCATCACAAGAGTTCAGAAACTTCTTTGCTACCCCAACATCAGCCAATGCAACTGATAGCGATGGTTTACCTGGTACATTTGAGAGCAATTCTTCTAACACCATGGGAAAACAACAAGAATGAGATACAGCCAGTACCCAAAAGACAACGAGAAGAAACACCTTGATGAATAAAATGCCAACAAACGTGAGGTATTTGAAGAAAACATGAAAAAGATGGAGATGAAGAAGAGGCATTGAAAACAGTATCGAACTCATGCGCAAAGAGGCTGATGAGCTGGCAAAAAATGCTAAAAAGAAGCATAACTTCACATTGTTAGCGAAGTCAAATGCCTTCAGGGAAAAATTGTCTCAAAAGTCAGCTAGAAAACGATCACCAAAACCTAAAAGTCAAGGCAAAAACATGAAGTAAAGAAGGACTTTAGTTCATCTTCTGTAACATGTACATTGTACATGTATTGAATGTTTTGAACACATGGAGATATACTGCAGTTAAATTTAATGATTTGAGTTCATATGGTATGTGATCTAAAAGTATATGTAAAAGAAAAAATATTCTTAAGATTTTTAGAATAAAAAAATAACTTAGAATAAAAAACAAATCTCCCTTTTGAAAAACAGTGGGTGATCGGATGGCCGTAAGGGGAGGAGGAGGAGGCCATCTCAACGAAAAATGACGCTTTACTCTTATCTTTGCTAGATAATTCCTTAGATACTCTTACCTTTCCTAGCGTCTTGATAAGTATCTTTTTTTTTGTTATGCAGAACCTAGGGGCCAAGGGCGAACGCCCGCAGAAACACCGCCGCCCCATAGAAAGAGAAGAAGAGAGCTAAAAGAAAAGTATTATTCTTAATAATTTTGTTTTTAATTTTGAAAAGAATGTGTAATGTGTAAGATGCATGTATGTGTAGTGAGAAATAGAGGGAGAAGTGTGTTTGAGAGCATGTTGGACTACTCATAGGATAGATAAGACACGGAAGATCAGCTAAGGAGGACAATAACAGGAGAAACGGGAGTTTCAGCACTCCCTATCTCCTGACTAACGTCCCCTCCCCCACGGAGTATTTCCCTGATCGATTGGTGTCTACAATCTCCTCCTTATTATTATAGCCTTTGACAGTCTGTACTGATACAACTTTTGGCCTTTGTCTTTGTAAATGGTAAAGAATTAAGTCCTAGAAAATCATCAATGTGTCCTGGAAAAGTCATGGAAAGTGAATTCCTGCTTCGTGTGGGAACCTTCTATTTACTCTACCATTCTTGCGGAATGTTTTTCAACATTGTTCATCCTAAACGTCTGAAACGATGTCGAAACAAAATAGAATATTGATATGTTAGAAACATTTTCTCCCAACAAAGAAGAAAAAGCGGGAAAATGATGGAATCTGGTGCTATATGGGCGAAAATAATCTGTTTTATGTCAACTTGGCTGAGGAGCTAAGACCACAGCTGCAGAGGGCCTTACTAGGATTTCATTCACTTACGTACAGGCTGTCACTCAAACAGTTCCCTGTTAAGAACTGGAGAGGAAAAGGCTCTGGAAGTGTTGCTTGTCAGTCAACCACACCAGATTGGACTAGCAGGGCTTGGACATGAGTCAGAGCTGAGTAGCAGCAGTTTGGAAGCATGTGAGAGTTTCATATTCAGTCTCTACACAACAGCTCGGAAGGCAGGCAGTAACCGGGAGGATGTGCGGCTTTGGCTCTTTTGCCAGGAAGGACGAAAGAATGAAGCTGTTCCTTCTACCTCAGACAGCTTGAGTCATTATATGAAACGATCAAATTACTAGGCACATGTTTGGAACAAGGCACTGGATGTTTTGCAGAATCTACCACCGGATGCTGGGCATGGTTGGGAAATACATGACTGGGAAATACAGCAACCCGAGGCCCTCTGGAGATAAATGCCTGCCACTGCAAAAAGTTTACACGTCGCCTGTGAATGCAAAATAAATAACATGCCATTGACAGAGGCTTGTACTTGCATGGCTGATAAAAACTGCTTAAATCCAAGGACACTGACTGATGACGATGAAGGCTGAATGAGAAATGTCATCAGCAGAACTATTTTTGCTTAATAGGCATATAAATGTATGACGTGATATAAGACTTTTATGGGTAGCCTTTTACCCTTTTATTTGTACCCTTTCTTTGTATTCATCTAGTAACAAAATTAGAATACATGAGAGGAAATACAGGAGCTGAATACGTCATATACAGGGTGGTCCAAAAGTCCCTATTTATTTTGCTGAAATGATAGTATTCTAAGATAAAAATGTAGTAACATAATTAACTGTATATTTATTTATCAAGCTTAGGTCTAAGGTTCGACGTAAGCACCATCAGTGTCTCTGCATATCTCAAATCTGTCCACTGCATTGCGGAACACTTTCTCAAGCATCTCTGGTGGTTTTTTAGCGACTACTCCGACAATGCGGGTTCGCAGATCCTGCAGGTCTGTAACTCTTGTTGTGTAAACCTCAAACTTTATAAAGCCGTACGCAAAGAAGTATAATGGTGTTAAATCCGGAGATCGTGCTGCCCACAGCTTGTTTCCACCACGTTCAATCCAGCGATTTGGTAAGAGCTCATCAAAGTACGCCCAAACAATGTTTGCATAGTGATATAGAGCTCCATCTTGTTGAAAAACAAGAGTATCCAGAATGACATCTGAACGAAGCTGGGGTTCAAGAAACTGCTGAAGCATGTCAAGATAAATTGGCCCTGGTACTGTAGCTTCTGCAAAGAAAAAAGGCCTGTAAATCTTCAATCTTGTCATACCCAACCAGACATTAACTTTAGGAGAATCTCTCTCCCATTCGTAGAACTCGGTTGGTTTTTCACTAGCCCAGATACGGCAATTACGTCGATTAACCTTCCGCATTTGTGGAATGTCTCCTCATCGCTGAAGAGAATGTGGTTTAATAAGTTTTCGGTATAAATTTTTTCAATCAATTCTGTGCACATGGCGGGTCGTCATGGATAATCCTCTTCGTGCAACTCGTGTAGCACTTGAATATGGTAACTTTTCTTTTTTAATGTTGATTTTAAAATCCTTAGAATAGTCGTTTTTG
Source organism: Bathynomus jamesi (assembly GCA_023014485.1). Taxonomy (NCBI): domain Eukaryota; kingdom Metazoa; phylum Arthropoda; class Malacostraca; order Isopoda; family Cirolanidae; genus Bathynomus; species Bathynomus jamesi. Next base: position 697,947 of record JAJOZX010000830.1, on the reverse strand, counting down.
GTATGCCCAATCTACGTGATGCTGTGCGAGTTGACAGTCTAGGATTTGTTTCAAAGGCATCTCTTACCAATTTGACATTTTCTTGAGAGGTACTTGGACGTCCGGATCTTGCCTCATCATGAACAGATCCTGTTCTTTTAAATTTATTGACCAGCCAGCGAATTGCTTTGTCTGTAGGTCCTCGTTTGTGAAATCTTCTTTCGAATTTTTCTCGAATTTCTTTGCACTTCTTCCCTTGGATACGTAGTGTTACACCATCACACGTTCTTGTACATCCATCATAATCTATGGCCTGTAGAAAATAAAAGAGAACTATCATTATTTCAGCAAAATAGATAGGGACTTTTGGACCAACCTGTATTTGCGGACAAGCATTAAAGCTTGAATTTAAGGGATTCTGTGATCTTTTCACGCTTAGTACTTGATATTTTATTTTAAATCATCCAAAACTGCACAAATCCTGACAGTATTTTATTACAAAGCTGCTGATGAGTAAAAATATAAAATTGGTTAAATGTGGGCAGAGATAAAAACACTGACGTTACCTCTATCCCTTAAATTTTGAAGGTGTTAGACAGCGCCACCGTCGTTCATGTTTTGCTCTTTAACTAAAAAGTAATATCAACTCGAGACTACATAGTACCTGAGGCTATTACAGAGGGTTCCATCCAACATAATCCTGACAGTATTTTATTACAAAGCTGCTGATGAGTAAAAATATAAAATTGGTTAAATGTGGGCAGAGATAAAAACACTGACGTTACTTCTATCCCTTAAATTTTGAAGGTGTCAGACAGCGCCACCGTCGTTCATGTTTTGCTCCTTAACTAAAAAGTAATATCACAACTCGAGACTACATAGTACCTGAGGCTATTACAGAGGGTTCCATCCAACATAATATTGCAACAAATCTTAGTTGTAGGGGTTTTTGAGCGATGATCTTTATCCTGGTCATTTGGAATTAGGCTATAGATATCATTTCATGTTGAACTATTCTATAATTATACACTGGTCGTTTCATCACTTAATGTTTTTCTTCCAGACGTAGTCAATGAAGATGAAATCAAAGGATTTCGAAACCTTTGGCGCTTCCAATGAATATTGTTCATTATGCGTCTGGTGTTGTTCTTCATTACATGACCTATTTCTGAACAACATCAATTCCATATACAGTATATAAAATCTCGATTCTTCTTTTTTTTATTATAATTGGTGAGAGGAACTAAGTTACCAAAAACGTTTTCACATTTTATTGCAGCCGGGTTTCTCAGTATATATATATATATATATATATTATATATATAGAGAGAGAGAGAGAGAGAGAGAGAGAGAGAGAGAGAGAGAGAGGGATCAATGTATTTTGTGGTTTTATGTGTCTGTTGAGGTTGGGGTTTAAGAATCCCAATAAATCAGGGAAAGCAAACATCCCAAAATAAGGACGATGGTTATGAGCTCGACGCTATAAACAAAAGCTATAAGGCACTTAAGCGGACACAATGGAAATTCAATATCGAATTCAATATCTGTGTCTGGGATTCAGTGTTTGTCGACAGTAGAGTCCGTTTGAGCCATTGTAAAACGGGTTGTGCAAAACTTATAAATGAATGTATTCCGTGTATGTATGAACATAAATCTCGAAGATACTCGATAAATAGTGATACGATGGGGAAGCTATTTAGTAATGCGCAAACAGGTTTTGCGTGAATGCGCCACCAGATTGGGAAGTTAACATGACTGTTTTAGCTTCAAGTGTGTGTGTGTGTGTGTGTGTGTGTGTGTGTGTGTGTGTGTAAGTTTAGATGCGTTGTATATGCTGGCTTGGTTTATAGCTTTGCGATCAGATAATATTATGGCCAAACTATCCTCTAAAATTATAGGAATATCGAGGAATTTTTTTATTGTGTTTATCTCACTTTATCTCCTCGAACGATTTATTTATTTTTTATTTATTTATTAATTTATTTATTTATTTTCCCTCTTTATATATTTTCGTTTACTTTGATCTCGCTTTCATCCTTCATCTTTTTGTTTTTAGTCTTCTACAACCAACTAACTTTTAAATATAATTAAACAATACCTTACTTGAACATTATATATATATATATATATATATATATATATATATATATATATAGTCGAAATCGAGGAACAAAAAATTACATCGAAACTCCGAAATAAAATTTCGATAAAAATGTTTTTAAAGTCTTATTTTTGAGACTTGATAAACCGAAAGAAAGTGAAAAAAAAAAACCTCTTTAAAGTTTATTGACAGTTTAAGTGATGCTACCATTTATTTTGAGGACGGAACTGAATGTTGAACGTTTGAAGACGTCTCACAGGACCAGGAAAAAAAAAAAAGATCCAAAACAAATAATATTTTTGTTGGGAAATTTGATTTCTGCGTCTTTGTTATACTTGTATAATTCTGTATTTGAAGTTTATATATATATATATATATATATATATATATATATATATATATATATATATATATATATAATTTAGTGGTGGACCGGATGTCAGTTTTTCAACATCTGCGGATGCGGATTCGGATCTTTAATTTCAATATCCGCGGATGCGGATGCGGATATTTAGTTAATCTATCAATATAATATAGAATTATGAATATATGACATAATTTTTCAAATTTCATGGTATTACTATTATGGCAGGCAATGCATAAGAATTAAAATTAATATTAATGTTTTCATTATGATAAAAATAATAACTTTCTCAAGAGTTTCAGCCACAGAAAATTCGATAAAACAAGTTTCATTCAATTTTCTGTGTTACCAGGTATTTAGGTATTTATATTTTGAGGTTTATATATTTGTTTGTTCATTAATAATTAATACTTTACATGAAATGTGCATGACTGGGCCTTATAAGCTACTTTATAAGCTAATTTAATTGTAAATTGCATAATTTATTAGAGGTAATATCCGCATAACATCCGCAGTCAGAAGTGCGGATGCGGATTCGAATGTTAAAAATTATGCGGATATCCGGTCCACCACTAAATTATTTATATATTATATATATATATATACAGGTAGCACACTTATATCGATATAATAATAATGATGAAGAAATATCGATGAATCAAGTTATTATTATTGAAACAATATGGTGACCTGGAAATTTCGAAAGAGCAAATCTAAATGATACAAATTTCGATATTAGTATCGCTATCGAAATGGGGTTGAAAATGAGTACTGATGTAATAATTTTATTATTCAGTAAGTACGGAAGCAACATTATATCGTCGCCTTTCAGGAAAATATAATAAGCAAATGCTGATTGCTATTTATTTTATGAAACATATTGTTGCATCAACACTAGATCAATATTAATTTGTGAACTGTCACAAGTATCATCCACATTTCAACGCTATCAACCATGCATCAACAGTCGGTCGATATATAAGGCAAAAGATTTAGTAGTTAAATGACTGATGATGCGAAATTTGAAAAAAAATAAGATAGCAGGAAATAAAGCAAAAAGAATAACTGGACAGATATTGAATCTGATACTAAATCTCCGAATCCTCTGTTGAAAACACTGATCATACCCAAGTTGGAGCATTGCTCAACTAGAAGGGATTCAGAAAAGCTTCATAGTCAAGATCAATGGATTCAAGGAACTAAATTACCGGAGAAACGTTACGTGAATTAAATTTATATTCACTGGAAAGAAGAAGCGAGAGGTACGCCATTATTTACACTAGTTCTTAATCTTATTTTGAACGGTATAACCACTCAAACAACAGTGGGAAGTAGGAAAGGAAGACTGTGTCGTGTTCCCACACTAAAGGCTAGAGAGTGAACATCCTCATTAGCGTGTGAACGAAACTTCTACAGGGTGTTCGAGAAGTTCCGTCACCCCCTACAAAATGTACATATTGTAATACCAATTTTATTTTTATGATTAATTGAATTTATATGTGATTCATTGAATTTTTTTTCTTTTCCAGGTATTAGAGTTGTGTGAACAATGGCAGACCAGTCCACTTACACTCTGGAGGAAAGGATAGTGTTGAGCACATGGGCTCATAAAAGGTCACATACTGGCAAAACGATGCATGATATCCAGAATGATTTGAACACAAGATTCAATCAGGCTGCACCACCAAACAAGGCGGTATTACGCTGGTAGAAAAAGCTGTTTGAAACTGGCTCCATTAAGGACAGACCACGGTCGGGAAGACCAACAACGCGAGCAGAACAATGTGAAGGTGTGATTGCATCGGTGGCTCGTTCACCGAAAACATCACTTCGGAACGATCACAAGAACTTGTAGTCCCCATGTCCACAATGAGAGATCACATGACAAAAGATCTCGGCATGAAACCATACCGCCCGTCATTTGTTAATAAATTAAGCGATACAGACATGCAGAAACGATATGAAGCCTGTGAACGATTTTTGACTGTTTCTCCAACAATTCCTGCACGTAGAACAGTGATTTTTTTTCTGACGAGTGTGCAATTTACCGTAGCGCCAAAATTAGAAATGTTTACTTCTGGAGCAAGGAAAATCCACACTTCTTTGAAGAACTGGAACACCATCCACCGCACGTGATGATATGGGTTGCAGTGTCTGCCAGGAACTTGTTCGGTCGGTCCATATTTTTTTTAGGGTCTTATCAACCAAACTGCGTACCTCAACATGTTACAGGACTGGTTTGTGCCTGAGCTCGAACGTTTAGGGCTGCTTCGTCGGGGGTGGTTTCAACAAGACAGGGCTCTGGCTCATTTTGCCATTAATGTGAGGGAATTCTTCAACGAAGTGTTCAGAGACAAATGGATCGGCCGTGGCTCGCAACATTTACCTTCCCTTCTTCAGTGGCCGCCCCGAAGTCCAGATCTCTCTTCATGTGACAAAGCGTTATGTGGTTTCGTCAAACAGAACGTATCCCTGGTGCGTTACCGCACAACAGAGAAACTGAAACACGCTGTTCGAGATGCATTTGGTGCAGTCACTCCAGCAATGCTGCGCCGATTCTTACACCGCACATGGAGGCGCATAATCCTTTGTTACGAAAATGATGGTGCACACACAGATATTCTTGATTAGTAACTGTAATTAGTAACTGTATTTACTGTGATTAAAGTAATTGTTGCTAGTGACTTGTTTCTTAAATTACACCTATCATATATAAATAAAATTAATCACAGAAAAGTGAAATTGGTATTACAATATGTACATTTTGTAGGTGGTGACGGGACTTTTCGAACACCCTGTAGTGTTCCAAATAATTTAAGATTTTTAAGTGTTTCTCTCGCTTGATCAGAAATCTCACACGCCGTAGGCAAGTGTGCGAGCGTATTTTACCAGCCTCTATTTATATGGCATATTCTGGACCTAATTGGAAACTAACGACACAGGCTAGTTGATCATTATGAACTTGACCACACATTCATTATGATAGCATGGAGCACTGTTGTGTCCACTGGTGATGAGCCATGTACCGAAGCCTTGTGAGTTGCTCTTATCCTGAATGGCTGTATGGGCGGAGTGAGGCTTTGTGTAAAACAGCGAAACCTTTTCTATGACTTGAACTTAATATGTTTACACGTCTTGAAATGGTGATTAATATATATATAATATATATATATATATAGTAAAATGCCCAATACGACTTGCGCAGCAAGAAATCCCTGAAACACAACCTAGGGGAAGACTGAGAGGGACGAGCGTGTTACTAAAACCTTCCCTGGTTCCCCCTTAAAGTGTATACTAAGTTTGATGCAGATTACTCTAGAGCCGTTTATACGTACATAGACGAACGGACAGACATCATCATCATCATCAAGACGTTAGTAAGTTGAAGGGTGAGGTTAGGAACCCAGTTTCTAGTGTAGGTAGCTCATCGGGAAGGTTAGATAGAGTTGAAGAAAGGGTTAAGTAGGCCTGAGATTAGTAGACGGAGAGGGGTTTAGAGTAGTTAAGGGTGGAGCTAGGCCAAGTACAGGGTGTCCCGAAAGTCTTGTTACACCTATGTATAATCTCGGAATATTAAATGATGTTTGGTTCCAACAGGATGGAGCACCTCCCCACTATTTCTTGAGGGTTCGTGAATATTTAAATGAGGTGTTTCTGATCGATGGATTGGGATATTAAAATGCAACATTAAAATAGCCTCCGAGAAGCCCAGATCTCTCGAGTTGTGACAATGCATTATGGGGATTTATAAAGGAAAAGGTTTCTCAAAAACGTTATGATTCCAATGACGGACTAAAGGAAGCCGTAAAGGATGCTTTTAAATTTGTAACACCTAAAATGCTGAGGAGCATAGCACACCGAACCTGGCGAAAAATCATTCTGTGCAGTGAGAACGATGGTTTGCATACAGATCCATTGGATACATGATAAACTTGCGTATAACTATGTATAAACTACAATGTTGTATAATTCTGTATAAAATAAAATGTCTCACAGTGTTTTCGACTATATACTTTCATTACCATAGTTACAGAACACTGGAGTAACATTTGCATAGGTGTAACAAGACAGTCAGGACACCCTGTACGTTAGGTGATAGGAATCCCCCTCCTGTCGAGGTTTAGAACCCTTTCGCCCAGTTGGATAAAGATATGAACGAAGGGGAAACGATTTTCATTGGGGACTCCTTCTGCGTCATATGGATAAGGAGTTCGTTGAACGGAATCCAACCAAGAGGAGGAAGGTCTGTCTACTGGTGGCCAGGGTTGACAGAATTAGAGACGAAGTAGATAGGATTGTTGATGCCTCCCGTCACTCGATGTTGGCGACGATGGTTGGGGGCAACGACACGTATAGCCCCGATACGAGAGTATCTGACCTTTTGGAGAGATACAGGGGGTTAATTAGGTCCCTGAAGGCACGGTCAGATAGGTATTTAGTTCTAGGTATTACCCCTAGACACGGTTTAGGTCTTATGATTACGTCAAAAACAATATTTTTGAACACTAAGCTAGAAGAGATTTGTGCTCAGGAAAATGTACTCTTCGTACATTTTATAAATGTACGAATCTTTTATAAATATACCCTTTATAAAAGATGGGGTGCACTTCAATGAAATAGGGAATGCTAGGCTAGGCAGGTTAATCGATGAGAACGTTCGAAAGCTGTATAGGTCGAAGCCCTCTTTAAACGATGTGGATCTGTGAAATGCCGGCCCGACGTGAAAAGTAGTTTAAAACGCTGATCCGTGGTAAAAAATAATTTAAACGTCTTTTATTGTAACGCGCATAGTATTAGAAATAAATTGAACGAATTTAAGGCGATAATTTATTCTGGGAACTACGATATAGTTGATATAACCGAAACATGGTTAAATACCGTGACTCGGGACTTGTTGGGGGAACTTGATATAGCGGGTTTTAAAATTTTAGGATCACCTGAAGATTACCAAATGATATCTTCGTTAAAACTAACGAAAATATCACGGCTTAACCTACCCAATCGTCAAGGGCGTACAGTTGACCTAACCGGGCATTCAATTTAATTTATTATTATATTTGGTACTGTAAAGCAAAAAACAAGCATACATGGGGGCCCTGATCTTCAGGTGATCCAAATTTTAACTAATGATAGGTTACATAGGATTGGTGGCGGCGTTTTGTTGTACATTCGTAATTCCCTTCGGGCTATCGGGGTTAAGATAGATTTTCCGGCAGCAATTAATGCGATATGCATTAAAGGTAGGGCGCGTAGTATTAGCTTTAATTTCGTTGTTGTCTATAGACCTCCCGTTCAACCCCTCGATACCGATACTAGATTTTACACACTTCTTGGTAACTTTATTAATAATCGGAATAGTATAATTGTCGGAGACTTTAACTGCCCTAACGTTGAGACTGATTGAGTTCATGGAAGATAATTTTTTACGACAGATGGTTACCGAACTAACGCACGGTGACAATATTTTAGACGTGGTAATGACCAACGACGAAAATATAGTCGAAGGTTTGGAAGTAGGTGAGAGTTTGGGATGTAGTGATTACCAAATTATTAGGTTTAAGCTATTGATAGAAAACAGTAAGGATAGTAACGTAATAGAAGTCTCTGATTTTCGTAGGGCTAATTTTGATAGTTTTGCGGACAGGATGAGAGTAGTGGACTGGGATAATTTATTTATGGGTAATGACGCAAATTTTCATTGGGAGGCGTTTAAAGAAAGTTTGGATCACCTGAAGATCAGGGCCTCCAGCCTTCATAAGGCTAACTAACGAAAATATCACGACTTAACCTAATCAATCGTTAGGTCAACTGTACGCCCTTGACGATTGGTTAGGTTAAGTCGTGATATTTTCGTTAGTTGGCCTCATAAGGCTAACTAAAGAAGGCTGGGGCCCTGATCTTCCTCGTCAGCGAGCGTTGACCAGGAAGTAGATTTAGGCGCACGCGTATCCAAGGATTTAAAAGTTAGGAACCAGTGCCTGGAGTCTTGCGCAAAAGCTAATAGGATGTTAGGCTTCATAGCGCGTAATTTCGAATTTAAATCGAAGACTATTATATTGCCCCTTTACAAGTCCCTAGTCAGGCCTCACTTAGAATATGCCGTTCAGTTTTGGCGCCAGTATTTCCGTGAGGATATTGATAGGTTGGAAAGGGTTCACAATGCGCCACGAAACTAATTCCGTTATTACACAAGTCTTACGAAGATAGGATGAAAGAGTTAGACTTGCATTCACTTGAGACTAAGAGATTAAGGGGGAGGCTTATTGAAGTTTTCAAAATCGTTAATAAAATCGATAACGTAAATTTTGACAAATTGTTCATTTTCGATAATAGCCAATACTCGTAACAACGGATTTAAATTACGTGGTAAACGTTTCATTACTAACATCGCTAAAAACGTTTTTTACTTTTAAAGTAATTGATAAATGGAATAATCTTCCCACGTCTGTCGTGAACTCTACCAGCGTTAATATGTTTAAGAACCGTTTAGACAGGCATTTTAAAAATATTAACGTCGTTTAAAATAATAAAACAATTAGCAACAGGAGCTCTGGGGGTGATAGTCGAGGTTTGAGTCTGTTGGCGATTGATGCCAGCTTGTGACATGCTAGCGTGTGATATGCCAGCAATAAAATTATATTAAAAAAAATAAGACTAACACGAATAGATGTAGTTCGTAGCGTAAACTAACCCACCTTTTGTTATACTCTTCTCATCCTTTCTTTACTTGCATGTTTGTAGTTTGCATGGTATGACAGTGCTTCTTTGAGTTAAAACTGTGTTTGCATAGTTTGTAAGCGTTCTTATTTTACTTCTTTTCATCTTTCACCCCTTTCCTATTCTCTTCGACTATTTTTCCGACTTGTCGGCAGTGGCCGGCGGATGATGATGGCGAGTCTTTCTCTCTTTTTCTGAATGAATGATAACCTACGAGTGATAGGTTTTGCTACTTACTTAACCCCTTATTCTCTTCTTTTAACTCCCTATTCTCTTCTTTTAATCCCCTATTCTCTTCTTCCTCTCGGGCTAACCTTAGAGTGAATCTTAGGGTCTTTGTTAGCCTTAGCTTCTGTAGATCATCATCATCCCAAATATGCATATATATAATATATATATATATATATACATACACACACACACACACACATATATATCCTGTCTGCTTTGCAGATAGCTGGTGAGGGAAGCTATATTTATGGGACCTCTTTGCGAGAGACCCGTTGCCCACGTCGGGCTAGCATCATGAAAAAGAAAAACTATGGTATTTGTCATTTACCATTACTTATTCGGACTATAGTGGATTTAATTATCCCAGAAGAGTTCCTTGTTCCATGCACGGTCTGTGCGTATCATAAAAAACTCAGGGAACCATTCTGAGTTCATTCCCATATATATATATATATATATATATATATATATATATATATATATATATCGATCGGGAGAGGAGAGGCGACAAGCTTGACCTTCGCGAAATGAGGAATCATCGCGTGGAACCTTTGTAAGGTTGCAAGGTAAGGTGTGTATATATATACGTATATATATATATATATATATATATATATGGGGGCGGGTTTCGTAATGTCCCAGCGCTATAACTGCTATTACGATAAACATTTATTTCTATTTGACACTTTCATCTTACCCTTATTATTTCAAAGATAAATTAAATTTATAGTATTTATTGAAGGTAAATCGATTAGAGGACAAAATCTGACCAATACTGACGCCTTTATGAGAGTTATTTTATTCATTCTGGTGATGTGATCGCACATCGGAAACTTACGTCCGAAAAATTAATGAGAACTAGTATTCAACTACACGGTGGACCACTCGAAGGTAGGCCTTAAGTTGCTGCAGTGAAAACTGTATTGGTAAACGCTTTACAGCTTTTGCTCTTCAAAAAACACTCGCGCATATTGCGTCAGATATTGGGGGACGAGTATAAAAGCTTGAATTTAAGGAATTCGGTGACCTTAAAACTCTTGCTGTGTGTATATATATATATAATATATATATATATATATAATAATTATTTTTTCTGCCATTCATTATATAGAACAAATTTACATGTTGACGGGCTACTTTTAAGTGTCCCACCCTGTATAAATGAATAATTTGTGTTATGTATATATAGCGTTATTCCTTGTATAATTTTTAATATTATAGAGCAATAATAAAAAGCAATGTCAATTTGAATATGAAAACAATATATACGCGTGTAGAAATGCAAGATATGAAATTGTAGATATTCTGAGTTCTTGGTCCCTTTTGTAGGCCAGAGGTGATATTAATGTATTTGTGATTAGAACATGCGCATTCGTGTTGTCTCGGGAAGGAAACACAAACTTGTGGTGCATTTTGCTCCTGATGAATCATGCATTCGGATCTATAAAGCGAGGAGTGTCCGCAGTGCAAACTAACGACACACGCACGGGAAAGGATCATGGGTTAGACTACTCATTGCAATATAATAAATCAAAGAAGTATTACTTTCAACTGTGATGAATACGTATGGAAGGCTCGTTAGTACGTTAACCCTCTCTTTACTTAGCAATGCTACTGCGAATTGCTCGTACCCTAAATGGATGTATGAGCGAAGTGAGGATTTTTGTTTAAAACTGAATCGGTAAACAATCTGTGCCTCTAGTACTGAATGATATAGATAGATAGATAGATAGGTAGATAGATAGATAAACAGGCGATTCATACATACATACATACATACATGCATACATACATACATACACACATACATAGTTTTACGTTTTACTTCATATGTGTCATATTTGGATGGAAAATAAAATGAGTATAAAAGAGGTTTTTCTTCTATTTTTTATTATATTTAAAAAAATAAAAATAAAAAAAAATAAAAGCTGCGCAACTTCAAAGGATAATGTAAAATGGAAATCAAGGAGCCAATAAAATGCCGATAACTATTGAATCGTCGAAGCAAAAATTCTCAAAAGTTCTCGAAACTGAGAGTGGTCGAGATGTCTCCAAATCTAGGATAAGGCAGATGAGCGTTTTAACGTCTCTTGATAAGAATGATAGGACCAGCTCCTTCCACCGTTTGTTGACTTCTCCGAGGCTAAGATTGATGATAGTGTGCGGGGCCCCAGCTACTTAAGGCCCCCTTCACCCACTTCTCCATAAATATATTTTCTTTTTTAACACTTGTCTTTTTACAACGATTTTTCTCTATTTTCATTTCCTAACGTTTGTTGTTGTTGTTGTTGTTGTTGTTGTTTTGAGGAAGGCTTCGAGAATAGATATGACCCACATACGTATGTTAATGACCCAATATAAGTCACATGAGGCATATATGATATGTAAAGCCATGGCTAAAGTTTATGAAGTTTTTGTTCGTCGACGCAATTTTCCTCCCGTATTTTTCATGATGGGGTATACGGCGATTGGGCACGGCAATGGTGGGTAGTAATTACGTTTGGGAAGCGGAAAACCTACAGTTTTACTTTCGATCCAAACTACCGGTCGTTACATCATCCGTACGCGGAGGACGGTCAATCATGCAACTACTAACTAGACCTATCGTCGCTTAACCTCGCTGATCTAACGGGAAGCGGTATTGTAACGTGGCCACGACGTATCCATGCACAATGTGTAATTAATAAACACTTTTCAAAGGCAAGGTCACCATTATATAAAATTCAAGCTCAGACTATAAATATCTACTCCCAAAAAAACTGTTGATTTAATTAAAGAAAGAATTTCTTTGGATTTTAGACTAACAAAGTATAGTATTCAACATTACTAAGGCCACTTTTGATAAAACTGAACAAAATAAATTTGGCTTAAGTAAAACAAAATAATAAGATTACATTTACTTGGAATTTGGCTTGATTTCGTGTGAGAAATTTAAAAATAATTAATTCCAAGTAAATATAATTTTAAGTTTTTAATCTAATTTATTTTGAAGTTAATTTTATTCACTTTCGAACAAAACACTTTGTTATTCTAAATCCAAACAAATTAAATATAAAGTTTTTTAGTGTAACTATTTTACGAATGATTGTGCCCTTTACAGTGATTATATATTTATAGATTTCAGAATCAAATATTACCTAAAATGCACAAGCCACAATTCCTTTGCGTATGTGACTTTCAAAATAAATTTATTGACAATGAATTGAGAAATATAAAAATCATTAACCTTTATCCGAGAGAAAATAGAACTTGTAAATCATGACTTTTATCCTCATTTAAATTTTATTTCATTTCTTCTTGTATTTACTTATTTCTTCACTTTCATTCATTTTTTTCTATTCTTCTTTTAAATCATATTATTTGCAATTTAATATACAATCCTTCCTACTTCTTTTTCCATTTTCTTTCCCCGTTTGCCTGCAAACGTACAAAAGTAAATGGAAGACAGCGATTTTTTCTTTTTCCTGGGACCATTTTTCTTAAGGAAGACTTGGAAAGCTTTAGGTTGAATCTGGAGCCTCGGAAGGTTGTCTATCTTCGCTGTCAGGTGATGGAATTTTGATGGCAGAGACGCTGCCAACCTTAAGCTCATGATGGTCATTGTATTAGAATATTCACCTTCAAAGGAAATTCCAGATTTCTGTCATGTTTATATATATATATATATATATATATATATATATATATATAATATATATATATATATATATATATACAGGCCCGGATTTAGCTATAGGCGAACTAGGCGATCGCCTAGGGCCTCGCGCCAAAGGGGGCATCGCTCAAGCCGTTTTGCGCGTTCTGTTCAAGTGATATTAATGATTTAGAACTCTATGAAGAACTTAAAGTACTTTGCAGGTTTATACCTGAGAAAACAGATCTCGGAAATGCCCTTGATTATATAGTGCAAAAACAACTAAGTGAGATTTATCCTAATGTTTATGTTGCACTTCGAATAATATTAACCATCCCAGTTACTGTTGCTTCGGCTGAAAGAAGTTTCTCGCGTCTCAAACTTATTAAAACATATTTGCGTTCCACCATGTCTCAAGCGAGATTGCAATCATTAGCTATGTTATCAATAGAAAACGATATAACAAATTCATTAGATTATTCTCAATTAATTGAAGAGTTTAGCTCGAAGAAAAGTAGAAAAGCATTACTGTAATATTCAAGGAGCATCTGAACCAAATATTAAAGCATTAATATTTAGCCTGATAAGTCGATCGCTCACTATTATAAAAAATGAAATGTCAACATCTCTTATACATCACATATGAAAAACGTTTGTATACTATGGAAAGTCATTACCTATAATATTATATAAATCTTAGAAATCATTGTCTTATATTTTCGATACAAATCTTGATTCATATTATAATTATACTTATTTGTATGGTTTATTTATATTTCTTATACAATTTCAATGCGTGATTATTTTGGTTTGGTTTAATTTTTAAGTGCTGGCATAGTTCTGTCTTTGCGGGATTCTAATATTGCTGGTATAGTACCGATAATTAAGTCCATATTTTCATGTATATATAGGCCTAGGGCCTCGCAATTTCTAGATCTGCCTAGGGCCTCGCAACTTCTAGATCCGGCCCTGTATATATATATATATATATATATATATATATATATATATATATATAATATATATATATATATATATATATCGGACCTTTAAAAAACGAGAACAGTGCTTTATCTGATGATCTAACAGGAGTATCTGAAATATTAAGAGCTCAGTACGAATCGTCTTTCAGTATCCCAGAAACTGACAAATTGACATGCGATAGAAACACGTTCTCTGAAGAAGAACTACAAGGAGAAAGTATAACGGACTTCGACTTTACGACGGATGATATTACACAAGCCCATAGGGAAACTAAAAACACACTCTAGCGGCGGGACCGGATAAATGGAATGCCACACTGATCAAAAACTGCAAGAATGCAATCGCTGAGCACCTATATTGGATATGGAGACGATCACTAGAAATACTGGGCATCTTGAAGAGCGCGAACATAGTCCCAATATATAAAGGAGGAAATCGATCCGAGGCTAAAAACTATAGGCTAGTGCCGCTTACATTTCATCTCACTAAAATATTTCAAAGAATAGTCAGACAGAAAATCTATGACTTTCTGGAAACTCAGAAAAAATTCAATGATACCCAACGTGGGTTTCGGTCAGGCAGATCATGCCTATCACAACTAATGGAACACTACAACATTATTGATGCACTTGAAAGTAATGAAAACTATGATGTACTATACACAGACTTTGCCAAAGCGTTCGACAAGTGTGACCATGGAATCATAATACATAAACTGAAATATATGGGAATAACAGGAAACGTATGGAAATGGATATATAATTTCCTTAGTGAGCGGCGGCAAGTCGTTACAGTACAAGGAGTATCTTCATCAGAATCAGAGGTCCTCAGCTCACTACCACAAAGAACAGTATTAGCTCCACTCCTCTTCATAATCATGCTAACTGACATAGATGAAGACGTTACCAGAGACAGCACAGTACATCCTTTGCCGATGACGCAAAGATCAGTAGAAACATAAGGAACCCAGAAGATATAGGATCTCTACAAACAGACATGAACAGAATCTACAAGTGGACGGAAGACAACAATATGAAGTTTAACACTGATAAATTTCAGCTGTTACGGTACGGAAAAAGAGAAGACCTAAAATCCATGGAATATTATACCCAAAATGGACAGGAAATTCAGAGAAATTCTAGAGCAAAAGATTTAGGGGTTGTAATGACTGATGATGCGAAATTTGAAACACAAAATAAGATAGCAGTAAACAGAGCAAAGAGAATAACGGACAGATATTAAGAACCTTTAAACGAAGGGATAGGAATGTAATGATTCTCCTACTGAAAAAACTGATCATACCCAAATTGGAATACTGCTCGGTCCTAACATCCCCATGTAAAAAAGAGGACATTAGACAGCTGGAAGGGATTCAGAGTAGCTTCACAGCCAAAATCAAGGGGTGCAAAGAACTAAATTACTGGGAAAGGTTACGCGAACTACACCTATATTCACTGGAAAAGAGAAGAGAGAGATACACCATTATTTACATTTGGAAAATAATGGAGAAACTAGTCCCTAATCTTACTCTGAACCCTATAACTCCCCAAACAAAGGTGGAAAGTAGAAAAGGTAGACTGTGTCGTGTTCCCAAATTAAAGGCAACAGGGAACAACCTTAACCCTGAAAGAAAGTAGTTTTGTGGTGAGAGGACCAAAACTGTTTAATTAGCTGCCCAAAGACCTAAGAAACACGGAGGTAGTTGCAGTGGACATCTTCAAAAGAAGATTAGACGCCTGGCTCAGAACAATCCCCGATGAGCCGGGCGTACCTGGCTATGTAAGGTGGAGAGCACAAGAAACCAACTCACTACTTCACCAGGCCAACTCGAGAGGAGGGGCGACAAGCTTGACCTTCGCGAAATGAGGAATCATCGCGCGGAATCTTTGTAATATATATATATATATATATATATATATATATTATATATATTAGGGTGATTCAAAAAAATCAAAGTTTTTTTTTTTAATTGTTCAACCTGTATTTTTGTTCCCTATGACGAAAAAGTAGTGTATGCCAAATTTGGTGAATTTTAAATAAAATTTACTATGTGCTACCAGGCGTCAAAGTTTCCCTCTTTTTCAATTTGTTTGTTTTTACAACTTATGATTTTATGTTTAATTGTTTATATTTCAGAATTTTTAATTAATGGTTTATATACTAGCTTGCTTTTAATTGTTGCTTGGAACTCGTAATTTTGATACCAATTAATCGATTATGGAAGCTAGGCCTAACTTACCATCACCCAGTTGCTCATTTGGGAGAAGTTCTACAAGAAAAGAAAATGAAGTATGGCTAATTGGGCAGCCCTCTGCAGTACTAAAAACATCCGTATTACCATCAGAGAAGGAAATAATGGCCCTCTTCATGCACTACAGAAATATTAAAAAGCAAGACATTAGAGAATCATGCTGCTCTACTGCAGATGATGTGCTAGCAGTTTGGAAAAAAGCAGGAATACCAGCAAAACAAAGAATACATGTAGTAGATGAAATTCAAGGAATACTGAAAGAATGACAGCTGCTTAAGAAAAACAAAGCAAACAAATTGAAAAGATCACAAAATTTAAATAATAAAGAAGAAAAATGGAAAGATAAACTGGAAAACTTATTTGACATTGCTCATGAGAATGCTATGCAGCTTATAAAAATAGAAGATGATAAGAAATTCTTGAAAATGCAACGTGAGAAAGGACGTCATGGAAAAATGGGTACCATTGATAAGGCTGTTGCTAAAAAAGAGCAAAGAGCAGCAGAAAAGCAACAACGTTATGAAAAGAGGAAAGCAGAAGAAGAGATTAAAAGAAAGAAGAGTGAAGAGGCTGTCATACTCACCAGTACATCATCAGAATCAGAATCAGAGGAGAGTAAAAGTGATGAATCTGGTTTCTGTGCTGCACAACCTTCAACATGGAAAAGTAAGGTTGGCAAACGTAGAAAATTGTTTGATGATAAATTATTAGGAAGTCTTGATGTTGCAAAATTGAGTGACAGAAATGCGTCTCTTTTTAATGCAAACAATCAGACATCGCTTGAATGGGACATCTGCGAACAAATAAAATGCATGTGTTTCAATACAACGGCAGCCAATACTGGTCCTAGAAATGGTGCAGCTATTCTTCTAGAACAAAAATTCGACAACGGTTTATTGTGGCTGGCATGTCGACACCATATATTTGAAATTATGCTGGAAGCTGTTGTTTCAAAGTCTTTATCACCATCTTCTGGCCCAGATATAGTCCTTTTTAAGAAGTTCAGAGAAAAATGGTCAAGCATTAATAAGGAGGACTACGAGACAGCATTATCAGATCCAGATATCTATGAAAATATTCATGACATCAAAGATGACATAATTATATTTGCAACAAATCAACTAGATACATTCCAACCAAGAGACGATTACCTAGAACTATTGCAGTTAACAATTATTTTTTTGGGAGGTGAACCAAAAGGTGGAATCAAATTTAAACATCCAGCGGGACTTCATCGGCCTAGGTGGTTGGCCAAAATTACATATTCATTAAAAATTTTTATGTTCAAATCTCAGTTCAAAATTTCAGTAAAAGACAAAAAAGGACTAAAAGACATCTGTCTATTTGCTACTCGGTTATATGTAAAGGCATGGTTTACAGCTCCTGTGCCATCTTGCGCTGGAATTATTACAGAATCTTGTAGTCTACAAACAAATAAATGACACAATTGCATTTGTTGCTATTAAAAAACTGTTAGGTCACCTCTGGTACCTATCAGAAGAACTGGTAGCCTTGGCCTTTTATGATGATGAAGTGCCTACTGAAACGAAAAACAAAATTGTAAAGGCCTTGCAAAATACAACAGAAACTCTTCCTGCAAAACGGGCTTTTCTAGATCCTGCACTTATTCCAACGAAGAAATTAGAAGATTTTGTCATCAAATACTCAAAGATTCTTTACAATAACATAATTTAGTTCAAAATTTTTACTCAAAGATGCTAAAGAATGGCATAATGATGAAGAGTATAAATCCGCTAAGAAATCTATCAAACAGTGGAAAGTCGTGAATGATATAGCGGAAAGAGGAGTAAAATTAATGGATGAATATAATAAAATACTAACACATGACGAAGATCAAAAACAATTCTTGCTACAAGTAGTGAAAAACTACAGGGCTGTTTACCCTGATAGAAAGAAAGAAACATTGATGAAGTAAGGACACCTAATGTCTCAAATGTCATGCTAGTTTAATTATGCATGCTTGTGGTTATGGTAGGACCTACGGGGGAGCTTTCCACATTAAAAAAAAGCAATGCGCCTTGTACTGTACCCCCTGGGTGGTGTGGAAAAATTTGACAATTTGAGTCGTTCTGTCAATTTTTAATTGCTGGTAGCAACCCCTAAAAATTAAAAATTTGCTAAAATATTTTAGGATAGTTGTTTTTATGCTGAAATGAACCATTTAAAGGGTTGAGCACATTAAAATATAAAAAAAAAATTTTTACCCCATATTTGAATCACCCTAATTATATATATATATATATATATATATATATATATAAGGAGACTGAAGTAAAATGTGCAGCTTAGAGGAAGTTTCTTCCCCGCTTCGTTTGGGCCACGTCCTGAGTACGTCTCTTACCACTGCACCATCCAAGAAATAAAAAAAATAGCGTTTTAAATGTATGTTTTGAGCATATCTCTTTTTATCATTTGTTTTTCAGAAATGCACTACGTAACCTATTCTGTGCTGCACGTTTCACTTCAGTCTCCATATTGCCATCACTGACTGTTATATTATTGTAGTTCTCTATAATAGTGGTTCCCAACCTTTCTTCTTTATAAAGAAGACCCTTCTTGTCGCAGTAACTAAATCATTGAAATTTGTAAAATTGCAGTCTTACGCCAAAGTGAGAATACAGTGGACTACATTTACTTTATAACGTAGTGTACCAATGGTACATAATTGCATCCAATACTTCTTCTGAAGTTATTATAATATAAATGTAATGGAAATCAAATCAACAGATGTAAATGCTTTCATAGTTGTTAAATCCAACCTAAAATTCATCTTGTTGATGTTGGCACAAAAGAGAAGGCGGTAAGAAAATTATATCTTGGAAAGTAAGTTTTAAAAATATTTATACTGTATAAGTAATCTCATTCCGTTGCTGACATTAAGTTTTTAATTTGTCGGATACATTAAGTGTAAGGCATCTGTATATTAACTTAATTATATTTTTACATGTAAATAAAGTGTCTGATTCAATGAAATTTTATATGGTTTCTATAACGCATGGGTCGCAAACTCACTTCGGTGGCGGGCCGCAGTACAATGGGCCGGCCTGCCTACGGGACAAGATTAAAATTAAACAGTCAGGAATAATACAAAAATGTCTAGCTACTACAGTATATATATAGCTATTATGGTACATTCAAGGCAGAGTTATCAATTTTGCAAGCAACAACTTTCAAAGTAGTCTACAACCCACGTTGGCTCATACATTGCGCTGAGGCGGATCTAGAGGGGGGAGGCGTCTGGACCCCACCTCAATTTCTTGCAAGTGCCCTTTTTACAAGTGCAAGTGCCTTATGTGAATGATGTGTATGCTTCTGAAAACAAATTGTACTTCCAAATTTGTAGTTGTAATGGTTTTCATAGGTGCCCTTTATACTGGTGCAGCCATATCACTATTTTTATCTTCATCTTATTCTGATAGTTCTTTTAATTGGCAACACATTTGTAATTGGTTGAATTTTTTTTTTTTTTTTTCAATTTTTTATTTTGTATCATATTTGAATGAGACTGATCCAATGAAACAATACAATTGATTTTACACTCGCACACTGGTGGTCTGTTTTAAGAAACAGTTTTAGTACTGTACCTTTTTACTTTAGGGGGTGCCCTTTTTTATTTGGACCCACCCTATTGAAATGCCTAGATCCGCCGTTGTTGCGACTGTTTCCAATTCCACCACTATGGCATAATAGAGCACAAAAATGCCTGGCCAATTGTTTCGAAGGGTTTACAGAGCAGTTTATCACAGACACAACACGAATTATAATAAGGTAGGTAGAATGTTCGTTTAATGTTTTCGATATGAAGAATAAACAACTAATTAGCACATTGAATTTGACGCTCTAAATTTGAGAATCGTGGTTCATGTGGAGTACAGTTCACTCGATTTCGTGCGGGCCGCATCAGAAACGTTCAAAGGCCGTGTGTTTGAGATACCCTTTTATAGGTTTTATTTTACTGTTCATATTATGTACACGGAGACATTTTATTGTGTCTTTTATCTTCTAAACTGCCCGAAGTAAATAATTAGCCCACTTTTGACCGAAAAGTCTAATTTATGCGTTTACAAACGGCGTCTGTCGTAGACATGCTCTCATTGCCGGCATATTGAGGACAAACGGTTTTCACGATATTTCTTCGTGTATCAGGGCCGTGTCAAAATATGCCCGAAGTAAGAGATAGATTGCCAAAAGTCTGAGCACTTCGCATGTATCTTTTATCAATCTATTTTCACAGCTCAAAAACTTTAAAATGACTATTGCAAAAAAGCAACCAGGAAAACTGTTCACAGGGACAGCGTGTAAGGAGCGTGTTCTTGTTTTTCATCTCAGCTCGAACTGTCAGGTTTCTGCTTCTGGCATTGATTGCGGGATTCGAATGAGTCAGCGTACATTAGCTGACAATTTCAACAGCGTCTTGGCTACAGAATACGTATCATTCACGAAACCCTCAGGCAGTTGAAGGAAGCTCTAAGGATATAATGCTCAACTTGAACCAAGATGTTATTGAAAATTCTTATAGATTCTACAGAATATACAAAGTCAGCCATCTATCAATACAAAGAATGGTCCCACAACACATTGAAATAATGGTTTCCCATTCTTACTATACTTATTTTCCTGACACTTTTCAAAAGGATAGACAAATTACCTTTAACGCGTGGACGTATAATCACTATCAGGATTTAGTGTAATACTTGTACACTGAACACCCCATTGATATTTTCTTCCACTTCTTTAGACTTTTTACGCGTTTTTGTATTACCTTTATTTATATCTATACATTTTACTGTACAGCATTCTCCATTCTCCATCATTTTCGATATCTTATCTGTAAAATGTTTGTCCATTCCATGTTTACTTTTTGCTTTTAAATATCAATCTATCATTCTTTCCTTTTTCGTACCAATTTTACACGTCTCTCCTTCATTCACTATATATCTTTACTCTTCTGATGGTTGATATGATTGCATTTCGTCGTCACTGTGCGCACGTTTTTTATCTCTTCCTCTCTTCTTTTCATACACGCTATCTTTTTTATTCTGAAAAGAATATCGGTGTACCTTTTATAGCATTTTGTCTATATTTTAAATCCTTTTACGTCCTCTCTACTTCCCTTGTTCTTCTCAAATAAACTGACCTCTCATCGACCCCTTACATAAATTATTTACACAAAATTCCCGTTTTTCTTTCTCTCTCTCTTTCGGAGTTGCGTCATCATGCACTCCCCTTCCTTGTCTCTCGTACGTCTGTTTTATCATCCTCTCTCTCTCCCCTTAAGTTAAATTTTCTGCTTTTCTAACACACACACACACACACACACACGCATTTCCGTACTTTCATTCACACTTCTCCCTTAAATTACCCTTGATCTCCCTTAGATGATCCCAACTTCTCTCCCTTAGTCCTTCATTATTTCCCTTAGTATACATAGTCATTATTCCTTTTCATCTCTCTTATTTTCGCTTAGATCATCTTTATTCTCCTTTAGTTTACCCTCACTTCTCTCTAATGCTCCACGCTGAAGCCAAATCAGCTCCATCGCATGATACTCACATAATTTGACGACTGCATGAAATCTCTTTTATGAGACTACCGATGACGGATTCTGACTTGGCACAAAATAAAATATACAACTTTTTATTTATAGAGGTTTTATGACCACCGAATATATTTTATTATTGTCCTTTAATTTTATAAATCATTTTATGAGTCACAAGTTATACTTCAATGAAATGTAATTAAAGTTTGAGGAAATAATTCTATCTATGTAGTTACAAGGAATAAAATATTATCATGATATTAAATGGTAAACACTTTTTTAGAATCATTAACACTTATATATATATATATATATATATAAATTATACTCATCCTGATTTAAATTAACCTGATCATACTGGTTACAGAAATAATTTTAGCACTTAGACTTTTTAACCAAATATATCCACGCCTGGAAAGCATTTATAACTTCAAATAGGCCTACGAAACTCCTTATCAAAGCTCATGTCATGTTTAACGTTCTTTAACTTAATCAAATTGTACATATACACACACAGACCGTCCATGGAACAAGGAACTCTTCTGGGAAAATTAAATCCATTATAGTCCGAATAAGTAATGGTAAATGACAAACACTATAGTGTTTCTTTTTCATGATGTTAGCCCGACGTGGGCAACGGGTCACTCGCAAAGAGGTCCCAAAAATATAGCTTCCCTCACCAGCTAGATGTCCTGTCCCAAAGCTGGATCCTATCTGCTTTGCAGATAGCTGGTGAGGGAAGCTATATTTATGGGACCTCTTTGCGAGAGACCCGTTGCCCACGTCGGGCTAGCATCATGAAAAAGAAAAACTATGGTATTTGTCATTTACCATTACTTATTCGGACTATAGTGGATTTAATTATCCCAAAAGAGTTCCTTGTTCCATGCACGGTCTGTGTGTATCATGAAAAAACCTCAGGGGACCATTCTGAGTTCATTCCCATATATAGTATATATATATATATAAACTCATCGATGTATCCCTAGTTTAAGTGGAAGTATGAAGAGTCAAACATCTTTAACTTAACATTGCCTGTTGAGGGGTGCAAATGTAAGCTATTCATTTACATACTCTTGAAAGCTTAAGCATATATTCCTTAATAAGAGAAATTGTGAGGGAAAAATATCTTCCTACTGTTGGCTCCTTTGCGCGCAGTTGTTATAAGAAAATGCCGAAATCCTTTATTAAAGAAATGAAATCTCTGAATTGGTTAAAAGTCGGTGGAGCTGTTTTCCTTAAGAATGAAAAGGCGAAGTCTTTTTCCTTGCCCTAGATTAGGACGATCTCTTATAGCTGTATGAAAGGAGAGAAACCATTCCCAAGATTGGATTCGTTTGGCAGAATTCCCCTCGGTCCAATGATGCCCCAATCGTCGATTTACTCTCTGAGCCTATTTCACATTGAATTTCCCTATCTGGTTTTGGTTTCATTTTTCCGCTTCTTTTCTTATACTCTTCCATATTGCATTATTAAAAATAGGGGAAATATTAAGCTTTGTATCTATATTCAAAGCGAAAATACTATTCACGTATTAAGGCGTATATAGGTGTTATTTTCATCTTTGTAAGTTCTTGGCCTCATCTTCGGAATAAAAAGGTAATTTAGTTCCTTTGAATTTTAGATATATTAGAAGGGATACTGATATATACTGTGTGTATATATGTATATATATATATATGTGTGTGTGTGTGTGTGTGTGTGTGTGGTGTGTGTGTGTTTCTTTCGACCCGTTTAAGACAGTTTTACTTGGCTTAAATACAAGCTATAGCTAAATTAGAAGTTTGCACTAAAAAATGGTTACACAACTAAATAAATTCACTAAAATGTTAAATTTTTTTGGTAGAAACTGTGATTAGGTGATCTGTCTTCTCGTCATAAGAACAAAAATTAGTTATTATTAATAGATTTTAATAGAACTAAAATATAATACCAATTATATTAATTAAAATTCTGGTAACAATAGACAAAGCTTATTTCATATAACTAAGCATTTATTTTCAGGGTGTTTCTTTACATAACGCTTTCATTTAGTTTGAAGTCACACACACACACACACACACACACACACACCACATATATATATATATATATATATATATATATATATATATATATATATATATATATATACAGGGTGGGTAAAAAAAGTGACCCCTTAGAGGTAAACTGTCATATTGAAAAAAGTAAGGGAACTAGAGCTCTCAAACTTCATAGATGCTTACCTTAGCATGTTGTTCGTCTTAATTGAGAACTTATTCGATGTGTCCTCCTTCCTGCTCAACGCTGGCCTCCAAACGTGGACGTCGCTGATCAATACACCTGTTTACATATCGTTGAGACACCTTCTCCCAGCCAAGCAGAATTATTTCGCGTAGTTCATCTATGTCTCTTATATTGGTACCAGGGATGTAAACTTTAGACTTCAGGGCTTCCCAAACACCATAATCTAGTGATGAAAGATCGGGGCTACAAGCCGGCCACATATTGGATTCGATAAAATCCGGTGTTTCGTTCTCAAGGAATGTAACAGTTTGGCGTGCTCTGTGAGCAGGGGTTCCATCTTGTTGGAAAGTATATCTTTCACTCTATCTAACTGTTATTCGACAAATTAGTGGTGAAATACTGGCTAAATAGACGTTGGGATGCTGATTTTGAATATGTTCTCGGTTTTCCTCTAGCACTTCTAGTTTTCGAGATGAGACCAATCATAATACGAGGGCCACTCAATATATTTTGCCCCACCTTTTTTTTTCTTTCTAAGTTTCCTTGTAAATTCCAGAAATTTTGTTCACAAGTAGTTACATACCTTTTTTACAAGTTTTTATTTTTCCACATAGTCTCCATCCTTTTCTACGGCTTTCCTCGAAAGCCTCGAAACAAGGACCTTTATTCCTTGCTAGTAAATGTCCGCTGGGTCCCGCTGGAGCCACCTTTTAACCTCCTCAACAACTTCATCGTCATTGAAACTTTCTTCCACGAATAGAATCCTTCATTGGCCCAAACAAATGGAAGTCTGAAGGTGCCAGATCCGGGCTGTTTGGAGGGTGGGGTAACACAGTTAAGCGCATTTTTGTGATGGCCTCTCTTGTTTGCAAACTGTTGTGTGGTCTTGCGTTATCGTGCAAAAGAAGGACGTCTTCCAGTTTTCGCTCAGGTCGAACTCGCTTTATACGTCTCTGGAGTCTCTGTAGGGTAGCAATATATGCCTCCGAGTTGATTGTTTGTCCTTTCTTCATAATGTCCACAGAATCACCCCTTTCATGTCCAGAAGATGGTGGCCATAACCTTTCCTGCAGAGGGAGCCATTTTAAACTTTTTCTTGCGTGGGGATTCTGCGTGATGCTACTCCATAGATTGGCGTTTTGTTTCAGGTCTCAAGTCTCATCCCCAGTCACAATTCGTGAAAGGAAGTCAGCCCTTTCTGTCTCGTATCGAACCAACGACTCGGAAGCAATTTCTTTTCTTTGGGCTTTGTGAGCTTCAGTCAGTTCGCGAGGAACAAACCGTGAACACACTTTTGAGTATCCCAGTTGTTGAATTATCGTATTCACACTTCCTTCACTAATTCCTAGCTCCAATGATAGCTCCTTGTATGTGACGCTCCGATTTAATCGAATGATGCTGTTCGCACGTTGCACAGTGTGAGATGTCACGGCCGATGCCGGGCGACCACTGCATGGCTCATCATCGAGGCTGGCTCTCCCTTTCTCCGATGATCTCTCACGTTTAGACCAGCGTCCAACTGTGCTTCGATCAACAACAACATCTCCGTAAACGTTTTGTAGACGTTTGTGAATATTTCCAACTGTTTCCTTCTCTGCGGTTAAGAACTCGATAACAGCTCTCTGTTTACGACGCACATCACTGTAAGACGCCATTTTCGAAACTACGTTAACCATCGGTTTTATACAAGGAGGCGAGGTTGAAACTGGAAAAATCCGGTTATGTGAAGCGCAGAAAGTTGAAACTTACGGCCCAAAAGACATTTCAGTCCTATGGCCTATTATTTAGCTAAAAAAAAAAGTGGGGCAAAATATATTGAGTGCTCCTAGTACATATAATAAATATAATATATATATAATATAATACTATATATAATATATATAATATGCATATAACTATATGTAATATAATATATAATACTATATATACAAGATATAATATGCGTCCTTTATACATGTAGCGGAGTATTTTGTCGTTGCTGCTTAGGTGTAGGTTTTTGCTTTACCGTTTCTGTACCTTCATGTATGGCATTTTGTCCTTTCAACTAGGCTTTCCGCAGGTTGTCTTGTGGTATTTTAGGTGAGAGCAGTTGCTGGCCACAAATTTGCAAACGTTGCACATATACACCCTTTTATTCTTTGGCGTAACAGTCACATGTCTAGTTGTGTGTTGTGTTTTGTTTTGTTTTGTGTTGCCCACTTACACATTTTATTTTTTTAGGAGATGTACATCAACACATTCATCGATCATCATGCCTCGAAAGTGTAAAAATCACCCCGAGAATTTCTGTTACGTGTGCGGCTCGTTCGCGACTAAATCACAACGGCGTACAATCAGGATGGATCTTCGGAAAACTTACCGGTTATACTTCGGCTGTCTACTAGGCGACCAAGATAAGGCGTGGGCGCCACATGTTATCTGTACTGCTTGCTCGAATGGATTACGTGACTGGTTGAACCAAAGGAAAAAGTCGATGCCGTTCGCTATACCCATGATATGGAGGGAGCCGAGAGACCATTATGGCGATTGTTCCGTGAAGAACAAGCATAACATCGTTTATCCGAACGTAGACTCCGCGATCAGACCGATTCCTCACGTTGAAACGATGCCGATCCCGGTACCTCCACAGCATGGACTCGATTCTTTAGAAGACGAGAGGGAATCCGACGAAGGTGCGATTGGCGGAGATGCGGGACCTTCGGCCGATCTTCACTACACACCTGACGAAGAGCAATCGGAGACGGAGAGGTTTACTCAAAACGAGTTAAATGATCTCATTAGAGATCTAGCCATCTTTAAAGAGAAATCAGAACTTCTCTCCTCGAGACTCAAGCAGAAACATTTACTTCAGAAGAACGTCCGAGTGTGTAACTATCGAAAACGAAACCATGATTTGGCGACATTCTTTACAGTAGACAGTCCGCTCTGCTATTGCCATGATATCAATGGACTTTTCGAGAACTTGTCACAGTTATATACACCATCTGAGTGGCGCCTCTTCATTGATTCCTAACAGTGAAGCTTGAAAGCGGTTCTCCTGCATAACGGGAACTTAAAGCCGTCCATCCCGATCACCCACTCCGTTCATCTAAAGGAGGCGTACGATAACATGAATATACTACTCGAAGCAATCTAATACAGCACTCATCAATGAAATATCTGTGGTGATCTCAAAGTCATTGGTATGTTAATGGGCATGCAAGGATGGTTCACGAAATACTGTTGTTTCCTATGCTATGGGACAGCCGTGCTACCGCGGATCATTACATCAGACGTGACTAGCATCAAAGAAGCACATACGAGCCAGGAACGGGCAGTGTCCAGTGTGTTCCTTAAGTTGATCCAAAGAAGATTTTCCTGCCACGTCTCCACATTAAGCTCGGCTTAATGAAAAATTTTGTGAAAGCAATGGGTAAGGCGAATTCGAGAGGGTTTCGATACTTTGTTGAGAAATTTGCAAACATCAATGCCGCGAAATTGAAGGAGAGAATCTTTGTGGGGCCCCAAATCAGGGAGGTTCTGCAGGATGAAGGCTTTGAAGAAAGCCTCAATGCCTTAGAACTAAAAGCATGGCAAGCTTTCAAATGGATTTGTGGAAACTTCTTGGGTAACCACAAGTCTCCCGCATACAAAGATGGAGTTCAGAAACTGCTCAATGCATATCAAGAAATGGGCTGTCGCATGTCCTTGAAAATACATTTTTTATATTCGCATCTAGATTTCTTTCCCGAAAACCTTGGCGCTGTGAGTGACGAACAGGGGAAACGCTTCCATCAAGACATTCAGTCAATGGAAAATCGTTACCAAGGTTTATGGAACGGAAAGTATGCTGGCAGACTACTGCTGGATGTTGTACCGCGACAATCCGGACAAGGTTTACAAAAGAAAATCGTACTCGCAACGTTTTTAGGTTGGTGTACATTTCTTTTTATGAATAAAGTTGTACTTTTACGATAAATTGTCCTGAAATTAACACCAGTCACATTCCGATAACTAGATGTGCTAGAGGAAAACCGAAAACTGATTTGGAATCAGCGTACAAAACTGGTCTAAAAAAGTGTGTATACAGCTTTGATGAGGGAAAAAAGTTCAATTTTTTCGACCAGTGTTATTAATCATTACGCTTGCGTTAAGGTAGGGAGAGGTTCCATTAAAAAGTTGAGAGAATGCGATTTTTTATCGTATCTAATGATTTTTTTTCAAGTTTCACACGCGTTGAGATTTTAATTAAAACACTCAAAATCAAATTACTACTACTTCATGCTACCTCGGGATTTTACACACCCAGTTTTTGTTTTATTTTATTTTAGGTTAGGTTAACCTACCCTAACCTAAATTTAATAAAAAAAATCTACAACAAAGTCGTAGTTATTTTCCATGTAGGAAGAAAGTGATACAAAAGATTGCACCGAATAGGAGCGAACGTAACTTTTAGCGATTATAATATATATATATAATATGATCCTGTAAATGTGAGTAAAAAATAAGTTAAGAATAAAAGATACTTTTTTTTGGTGCATATGTTTTCCTTCTTTTTTTTCCGCTAATGTGACGGTTTGCGATATAATACTTTATTTTCTTAATAATTGTGTTTGACTTCGATCCACGAACCGGGGCGTTAGTGCCCAGTAAGTTGAAGACTCGCGAACCAGCAACACTGCCTAACGAGTAAAAGTGGTAACCAGTATCGTAGTGGGGTCGTGGTTCCCAAATCTACCACACCACGTATGTTGATAGGCTCAAGGGTGTGATACCACGTATACTGTTAGGCCCCAAATTTTCCATACCAACCACATATGTAGACAGGCCCAAAGTCAGAAAGCTGATGCATGCTCCGCATCGCTACCCCGATCGTCTACAAAAGTCTAACGATGTAAGTCTAACGATATAACCCATCCACAGATAAACGAGTGTGAGAATAAGGGTATCTTAGAATTCAACAGAAAGATCAGGCTTAACTCTTTCCCCCGATATGACATGTCCTAAATAGAGTAGCTCAAGCTTGAAGAAGGTACACTTTTCTAAATTCAACTTTAAGTTATCTTTTCCCAGCCTATGCAAGACCTTCTCAAGCCTACTAAAATGATCTGTGACGTCACGACTAAAAATGATGAGTCGTCATCAAGGAAGCAAAAAGCTTCTCTACTAATAACTCCGGTAAGTACTTTATTCATCAGTCATTAGAACAAAGGTGGGGCACCACTTAGCCCTTGTGCAAAGCGTGCGAATCTATAATGTCCGAATGAGTGGTAAATGCTGTTAAATCTCGAAATCTCATGCAAAGGAACTTGAAAATACCCCGAAAGCAACTCTAAAGATGTACAAAGCGTATTCTCCCAAACTCATAATATATCATGTAAAGGTGGAAGCGGATACCTGTCAGGGACAGTGACCGCATTTAATCTTCTAAAGTCTGCCACGACCCTCGTGCTACCATCCTTTTTAGAAGTGGTGAAGACAGGGGCTATTGCTCTCTTCTATAATCCCTTCTTCAATAGGTCTGAAATTTCCTTCTACGAGGGCCACTCAATATATTTTTCCCCATTCCTTGTAAGTTCCAGGAATTTCGTACACAAGTAGTTACATACCTTTTTTACAAGTTCTTATTTTTCACATAGTCTCATCTTTTCTACGGCTTTCCTCAACCTCGAAACAAGGGCCTATATTCCTTGTTGGTAAAAGTCTGCTGGGTTCCGCTGGAGCCCTCTTAACCTCTACAACAACCTCATTGTCACTCTGAAACTTTCTTCCACGAATAGAATCCATCATTGGCCCAAACAAATGAAAGTCTGAAGGTGCCAGATCCGGGCTGTATGGAGGGTGGGGTAACACAGTCCAGCGCATTTTTGTGATGGCCTCTCTTGTTTGCAAACTGTTGTGTGGTCTTGCGTTATCGTGCAACAGAAGGACGTCTTCCAGTTTCCTCTCAGGTCGAACTCGCTTTATACGTCTCTGGAGTCTCTGTAGCGTAGCAATATATGCCTCTGAGTTGATTGTTTGGTCTTTCTTCATACTGTCCACCAGAATCACCCCTTTCATGTCTCAGAAGATGGTGGCCATAACCTTTCGTGCAGAGGAAGCCATTTTAAACTTTTTCTCGCGTGGGGAGTCTGCGTGATGCCACTCCATGGATTGGCGTTTTGTTTCAGGTTCAAAGTGGTGTACCCAAGTCTCATCCCCAGTCACAATTCGTGAAAGGAAGTCATCCCCTTCTGTCTCGTATCGAACCAACGACTCAGAAGCCATTTTGTTTTCTTTGGGCTTTGTGATCTTCAGTCAGTTCGCGAGGAACAAACCGTGAACACACTTTCGAGTATCCCAGTTGCTGATTTATCGTATTCACACTTCGTTCACTAATTCCTAGCTCCAATGATAGCTCCTTGTATGTGACGCTCCGATTTTATCGAATAATGCTGTTAGCACGTTGCACAGTGTGAGATGTCACACCGATGCTGGGCGACCGCTGCATGGCTCATCATCGAGACTGGCTCTCCCTCTCTCCGAGATCTCACACGTTTAGACCAGCGTCCAACTGTGCTTCGATCAACAATAGCATCTCCGTAAACGTTTTGTAAACGTTTGTGAATATTTCCAACTGTTTCCTTCTCTGCGGTTAAGAACTCGATAACAGCTCTCTGTTTACGACGCACATCACTGTCAGACGCCATTTTCAAAACTGCGTTAACCATCGTTTTATACAAGGGCGTTTAAAAGGGTTTTATACAAGGAGGGGAGGCTCAAACTGGAAAAATTCGGTTATGTGAAGCGCAGAAAGTTCAAACTTACTGCCCAAAAGACATTTCAGCCCCATAGCCTATTATTTAGCTAAGAAAAAAGGGTGGGGCAAAATATATTGAGTGCCCCTAGTATCTGTTCTTTATGCGAATATGCGCACCTATAAATAGGTTTTGTGCCCGGAATTAGGTTGATTTGATGTTCAACCAGTGATGTAAGACCTAATTTCTCTCCTGGAAGAGCTACAACATTCCTGAATTTAACCAACAGTGTGATCAATCTCTCATAGCTTTCTGCAGACATACCATGCAACGAGACATACTACTTCAGTTTCTCTCGTTCACTTTCACTGTCAAAGACAGAGTTAGTTTTTTCTCTCTTTCCGCTTGTATCAACGTCAACGCAATCTATTACATTACATGCTCATTCCGCGATACTCTTGTCCTCGTTTAATTGTTCAGCGGAGGCAACCACCGTACCACGTCGAAACAATTTCGGCCTTTGGCTTAAATTTACAAGTAAAACTTTTATAGTCTTCCTACCTACCAAGCTACTTAAGCTTGGAACTACTATTACGTCATTCAGAGGGCATGGTGACAAATTTTCTCCTAGAGACAAACTGTCATCATGCATTTTGAACTGTCCAGAGAGAAACTCCTTTTCATCTGGCGCCTACCTCCAGATCCCCTGGAATAATAACTTGTAAAGGCGAATCGTTGTTCGACCTTGTGAAAGATTCATCCATTCTAATAGATCCTACGCGAGCGATTAGGGGAGTATAGGTATCATTTAGCTGCACTGTGCCTTGTTGAAAGTCTATTATAAAACCGTTTTCCCTTAAAAAGTCTATACCTAACAAAACTAGGCAATGAAAATGTAACGAATCTGGGACGATTATAAATCGTCCATGACACGAGACGTTACCTACTTTTAAGTTTAATTGAACACTCCCCCTACTGGAATGTCATTCCCGGTCACACCCTTCAACTTGCAGTGTACCGGCAAAACTTTGACCTTTCTGCCCAACGATTGGACTATACTATGATTGGTGTATATATATGCAGTATACATACGTAAAAGCATTAGCTACACTGATGCCACCCAAAACAATACAAACACAATCCAAGCAGATAACACGATAGAAATACAGGCAGTTAACATTAAAACAAGCGCAAAACGCAACACCACACTCATCAACATTTACATCCCACCAGATAGTTCACCTCAGGTGCCAGCCAATTACAATCCACAGTTACACAATCTGGCCTCTCTCACTAATGTCATCTTAGGAGGAGACTTCAACGCTAAAGACACTAGTTGGTACCTGCACAACCAAAACAACACCAGAGGCGCCAACATAGCCACACAACTAAACAAACTCTTCATTCTTAATAACACAGAAAAACATACACACATACACATCAAGCAGGATACTCAAACTCCTCCCCAGACATAACGTTCTGTTCCCCCTCACTAGCAACACATACACACTGGAGAACAGAAAAACAACTGTCATCAGACCACCTGCCCATCATCATTACAACACGTTCTACACTCTACCCCAACAGCCTTAGGCACACTTACAGAAATTACAAGAAAGCTGATTGGGAACAGTTCAAAATATAGACTGAAGAAAAATTCACCACATTAAACGGCACACCCATCATAAACATCAATACAACACTCAAGACATTCAATCAGATCATCAATGAGGCAAACAAATACATACCCAAGGGCAAAATTAGGAAATACAACCTAAATTACACTAGAAAAATAGTCCACCTCATAAGGCAACGTAACAACCTCAAACATAACACACAAACACCACACACAGAAGCCATAAAACAGCAGATACAACAGCTCAACACAAAAATAAACAACAAATTTAAAGAAAAACAAACAGAAACATTTAGGGAATTCATAACAACACTAAACCACCCCACAGATACATCCAGGCTATACAAGACTACAAACAGCATTATCCACTCTAACAGCGGCATTCACACCTCATACGCAGCTATCTGTTGCAGCCAAAATAATATCCCAACATATACACAACAAGCTAACATTCTAGTTAATCACTACGCAAAGATAAGTCACCTAAACATGGACAACAACCAGAAACACGCAGAAAGACAAACAGCCAGACACAAGAAAACCTACAGACTCGACACGACAATTACACCCTTCAATACAGACGAGACCACCAAGATCATCAAAAACATTAACGTGCTTCTTATCCTTCCAGGATGTACTCAAACAACACCAATAGAATACCTGCACACAGAAACAAAAATACTGAAAATTGGGGAACATTTAGACATGAGGGAAACAATTTATGGCAGCAGCGACAACTAACCCACAACACCCTTGCCACTACATGTACAATCATGCACCAACACCTCGCACCATTAAGGTAACACCAGAGAGACATTATAACCAAATACTCCATTCCATACCACGCCCCACAGACATCACATAGTACAGAAAACACATACACACACACCTAACCCACAAAGCACTGACACGACACTGTCCGAATGCGGTCCTAGGTGCGAAGCCACCACCCATTGACAGGTCAGAGGCCAGCCTGAGCAGATCGGATCGAGTTAACTTAGCACGATTCCGATGGGGACATCACCTCAACTTACAGACATATAAACACAGACTAGACAACTCCACAGACGACACCTGCACCTGTGCCAGGACACCCCACAAACAATTGAACACATTATGACAGACTACCGCTCTAGCACAACATAGAACACAACATCACTAATGCGCTGAACCTCTGGTCCACTCCGGAGAGGGCGATCGGTTGGTTACCTGCGTGCCGCCGGCTTACTCGATCAGGGTGGGCTGATCGGCTAACCAACAACAACAACAACAACTACGATTGGTATATATGTATATATATATATATATATATATAGAGAGAGAGAGAGAGAGAGAGAGAGAGAGAGAGAGAGAGAGCCTACTTTAAATTTCTTTTATGGGGTGAATTTAAAAAAACCGTTTATTACTTTTCTCCGTTAATAAAAGAAACTGATATTAAAACGGTTGTTAACGAAGTCACTCCTAAACGTAATTTTAATGGAATTATAAACTAAATGAAAGAAAAGTTAATTCACTTCAGTGTTACAAAAGAATTTAAAACATAAAGAAATCCACTAAAGTCGTTCAGACTTTGAAAATATATTTATAGAATATAGAATTTATAGACTAAAACCAAACTTAATCATATAATAATAATAATAATAATAATAAGAAAGAATAATAATAATAATCCAAACTACAAAATATATAAAATCCATTTCAATTTGATGATTATAAGAACTTAAGTAATATTTAATTTGAAAGAGAGAGAATGGAAGATTTCTCCTAATTTCACGATTCACAAAGAATTGGATTGAGAGACGCGGTAACTCCTACTTTCTAGAATCTAGATAATAACAATATAATAATAATAAGCATCTATTTTGCAGTGAATTGGAAGGGATGCGTTATTATATATATTAAAAAAAAAAATTCTTCCATGCTGTTATTTTGTCTAAATTTGGATCACGAAAGTTTTTCAAATTTTCCGAGAAATTCGCTTGAAATTAGTAGTAGCAAAAAAAAAAAAAAAAGTGAATAGTGAATGTAAAATTTAGTTTTTCCATGAATTTTTAGTAAAGAATAAAAGGGATAAGCCATATTTTAAATTTTGTATACATAGTTAGACACATCTCATGTTCACTTGAATTAATAATTATTTTTTAATTTTTGCTATATACACACCCTATCTTTTATATATATATATATATATATATCAGGTCATCCCATAAGTAATGTCGTTTTTTACGATAGATTAAGTTTAAACTAGTCCTACTCAGTTTAAGCATAAATTTTCCGAAGGTTATATCTAAGAGGAAATCTATCGTGTTTCGCTACATACTTTACAGACTTTGACCAGTGAAGACGTGTGTTTTGCTTTATGTGAACCCCTCATAAACATGGCGGTATCAGAAGAGCATATCAGGCATATAATGCTTTACGAGTTCAAAAAAGGGAATAGTGCTACTGAAGCAACGCGAAACATTCAGGACGTTTATGGCAACGATATTCTGCATGTGAGGAAATGTCGAAGATGGTTTCAAAAGTTTAGGAATGGTGACTGCTGTTTGACAGATGCAGCACGCTCTGGACGCCCTGCTGAGTTTGATGATGACCTGCTGTTAGCCGCACTTGAAGAAGACTGTTCAACAACTGTCGAAGAATTGGCCCAGAAACTCAAGTCATCCCCGTCCACCATCCATCGACATTTGCAACAACTCGGGAAAGTGCCTAAGTTAGAAAATGGGTGCCACATGAATTGTCGGTCGATAATCTGAGGGTGCGGGTAAACATTAGCACAGCTCTTCATCCCGTGAACTCCAAAATCCGTTTTTGCACCGTTTAGTGACTGGTGATGAAAAGTGGATACTGTACCAGAATGTTAAGCGCCGTTGACAGTGGGTTTGTGCCGGAGAACCAGCGACACCACAGCCAAAATTAAATATTCACCCTCGAAAGGTGTTGCTTAGTGTTTGGTGGGATAAAGGTGGTGTAATACACTTTGAAACCTTACCACACAACCAAACAATCACCGCTCAAGTCTACTGTCAACAACTGGATCGATTGAACACTGCACTAAAAGAAAAGAGACCTTCTTTGGTTAATCGGAAAGGAATCGTGTTCCACCACGACAACGCACGTCCTCATATCGCTCGGATCACTTCTGTAAAAATTGAGGAGCTTGGGTGGGAAAAATTTCCACATCCTCCATATTCTCCAGACCTTGCGCCTTCAGATTATCATCTCTTCAGGAGTCTGCAAAACCATCTTGACGAGAAACAGTATACTTCTTTAGATGACCTGCACACCAGTCTTTGTACGTTTTTTGCCTCAAAGCCGCCTAAATTTTATAAACATGGCATTGAAAAGCTTGTAGGACGTTGGCAGTGTCATTGATTCCGATGGAAAATATATACTAGATTAAAAAGTTTCAGTGAGTTTTTTTTTGTCCTTCAAATTCCGATCTAAAAAACGACATTACTTACGGGATGACCTGATATATAATATATATATATATATAATATATATATATATATATATAATATACAACGCAAATGAAAGAGATAAGAGCCATTAGCAAAAGATAAGCAAGTTCTGATAGAGGGAAAAGGTGTTTTAGCAAGATATAATCCACTTTATAAGTTTCTCAATATTTTTAGTTATTTGCGAAGTATACGAATGCACATTTTAGAATGTTTCTTTCAGTTGTGTATTTTTTAATGGAATTTTAGATTTTATGCAGGAAGGAGGAACCAAATACAAATGGCCGCAAAAAGCGTCCCTCCCATAGAGAGAAGAAGAGAGTCAAAATCAAGGTCCGGGGGGCTTTCGAGATGCCTAGACATTCTGCGTTTGAAAGATGGGAGGTCATAGGCAGGAGGAAAGATGGGATGAGGAAGATTGTTCCAGAGTTGACCGGTTGAGTAGATGAAAGACTGAAAATATCGATTAACCCTTGCGTTAGAGAGTTGGACAGAAAAGGAATGAGAAAATGTAGAAAGTCTGGTACTGCGTTCTCTCCTTAAAGGAGAAAGCATGCAGTTAGAGAGTTCAGAAGAGCAATGTTCGTTATAATAGCGATAGTAAACAGAGAGTGAGGCAACATTGCGGCTTTGATTAAATCTATACGTTTGTGGTTAAACATTGCATCAGAATTATTCGCGGGTCTACATGCATTTTTATGCGGTTTTATTGTAACATTTAAAGTTTTTCCAGGTTGACCTGAGTCACGACGAAATGTCATAACTTCGGGAGCTTATAGCTGAGGTCATTCCCAGTCAAAAACCTCATATGAACATATGCTAAAGTTTTTATTCATGAATTTACAATAACTGTTCAAAATTACTACCTCGGCCTCAATACACATCGTGGCTCGTCTGTGAATCGCGCGTGTAGCTCGCATTAGTTCATTACGATTGTCTTTTATGAGGGCTGCAGCATCCAAAATGCGACGGAGCTCTTTCACCAGCTCTTTCACGCGCCTCTACAGATAAAAATCGAGGGGGGTTAGATCCGGAGACCTGGGTGGCCAATTTGTGCACCACCACGAACGATCCATTAACCAGGGAAGCGATCATCGAAATGCGTTCTCACTGCACGGCTAAAATGGGGAGGAGCTCCGTCTTCTTGGAAGTACATATGCGATCGTGTTGCTAAAGGTACATCTTCTAACAGTGGCGGCAGTTCGTCTTGGAGAAATCGTAGATAAATCATACCTGTAAGATCACCTTCGAAGACAAACGGACTAATCAGCTAACCGTAGAGAATACCACACCACACATTGACACTGAACCGATGTTGAAAATTACTTTCCACAATGGCATGAGGATTCATTTCTGACCACACATGTGAAATGCGAGTGTTGTTGATACCGTCGAGGGTAAATTGAGCCTTATCACAGAACAAGGCGTATCGATGCAATTGTCGATCGGCATTGAGCTAATTACAAAATTCCAGCCGTTGGGCACGATCCCCAGATTGGAGGTGCTGAACGCGCTATACGTGGTATGGATACATGCCTTCTTCTTCGTGTAATAACGTTCTACATACTCTCGTTTGAGGAACTCTAAGACGTGTGGAAATCCTTCCCGTGCTAACATGGACTCCGCTGTACCATCTGAATAATGTTTTCTTGTTCAGCCATATCTTGTACCGGACGCTCAGATGAAACAGTAACGCCAAGAAATGAACCGCTCTCTCGCAATCTCTGAAAAACGTTGCTAAACACTCGTCGATCCGGAATTCTTCGATTTGGAAAACGTCGCTGGTATTCAACGACAGTAGCAGTAGTATTTCCATCGCCAAATCCGTAAACATACACCATATCGGCATACTCGGCATTTAAAAACGTAAAAGGCATACTGAACGCACAAAACATCAACTGCACGCTGTGAAACACAACACTCTACTACGTAGTTAGTTTGGTTCGGTAAGAAACTGTCAATTCAGTTCAAGGTCACGCATGGGCATGCTTGAAATTCAAATAGCCATAGCTCCATAACCGTTAAGAATCGGACCTATGTTCATACGAAGTTTTTGACTGGGAATGGCCTCAGCTATAAGTCCCCGAAGTTATGACATTTCGGCGTGACTCACCCTGTATATATTAAATCGCAATGTTTACATCGGATAGAGTAGACACACCCAATCTGGGCTGTTTTTAATTAAGCGAGATTTCAGGTATTTCTATAATTAATCACTACGGAGGTCCGGTGCTAGTGTCTCCGAGCAAATGATATAATGAGAAAACGGAACGGACGAATAAGGTCGAAAGATGTTTAACCCTTTCATGCCGTAGGGGCACAAATGAGACCATCAAATTTTACAAGATTTTAGTCATTCTGGAGATATAACAGAAGTTGTTTTTTTTGCATGAAAAGTAAACGAAAATCAGGCATGAAAGGGTTAAAATTTACATAATAAGGGAGGCTAAGGATATATTTATGATCAAACTTCTTGTGAATTGCAGTATTGTACTCTCTTTCTTCAGTATTCCTTAAACAATATGACAGAAATATAGCAGGATAACATAGTTTACTACCAATGTTCATAATATTGCAAGAACTCGGACTCCAAAATTTCAGGGTTGAGAACTCTTAATACTCTGAGAAACATAGAAGAAAATATTAAAGATTTGATTGAAGGTTGATGGTCAGAATAAAAGGGAACATTATCAGTAGGTTTGTGGAAAATTTCAAATTTAAATTTATTTCCGCATCTCCAAATTTTTAGGTCCAGAAATGGTATGCATTTGTCATTTTCTTTTTCATCAGTAAATTTTATAGATGAAAGTAAATTACTGAGCTTACCAAGGAATTCTACCATATTATTAAGCCGGAGACGAAAGACATCATCTACAGTATATGCCAGTACCAAACAACTTGAAGTTTACAATGGAGGACAAAGTCCTGGTTTCGAAAATTTTCATACATAAATCAGCTAACACAAGTGAGAGAGGATTCCCCATTGCCAATCTAAACGACATGGCATAAAACTTATCTTTAAACTGAAAGTTACAACCTTTGATGCAAAGCTTAATTAATGCAATAAGAGTGTTGTGTTTAGCAGGGAAAGAATATTCAGAAGTCTCATCTTTTAAAAAGTCAAGCAAATCATTAACAGAGATTTTATTGAATAAAGAGCATACATGAAAACTAATCAATTTGAAAGTGATATAATAAGTAAACCTCAGGTTATGAATAAGATCTACGTTATTTACAATATCAGATTCATAAATAGATCCAACTAAGGGCGTTAATAAACTGACTAACCATATAGATAGTTTAGTTACTGAGTCTAGAGGGCTAACAATAGGTTTCATGGCATTGTTAACTTTGTGTGTTTTGACTAAACCATATAAACAAGGCAATGATATTTTCATACAAACATCTTGGATAATTCGCTATAATTATTTTTTAATAGTTTAATAGTTTAGCGAAGCTGATAAAAGGTACTGTAATAGTGTAATTCACAAGGAGTTTGATCATAAAAAAACTCTGAAATATTATTCGGAGCATCGCGAAGTGCCATCGGTTCTCAAAGTTGAAATACACTAGTTGATATCTACCTCACGATCCAGTGTATCTTAATCAAAACACAAAACTAGATAACATGCGTATTTGCTTACAGAT
Organism: Bathynomus jamesi; assembly: GCA_023014485.1. NCBI lineage: Eukaryota > Metazoa > Arthropoda > Malacostraca > Isopoda > Cirolanidae > Bathynomus > Bathynomus jamesi. The sequence goes on along the minus strand of JAJOZX010000830.1, from coordinate 658,439 downwards.
ACTTTTAAATTCAACATTGAGTTCAGTAGCAAAGTTCATTTTATTAGAAATGTAGGAATGCTTGAGTAAAAGTCTTGAACTGAATAGTTCACTTTACCGGTCCTACATTTTTAATGCAATGAAATTTGTTACTGAACTCAATGTTGAATTTGAAGGTATCTATTGGCAAGTGTATATGTTATCTAGTTTTGTTTATTGATCGAGATACACTTAGGCGTAAGACAGATATCGACCACTGTATCTCAACTTTGAGAACCGATGGCACTTCGAGATGGTCGGAATAATAATTCAGAGATTTTACGAAAATGATAAGCGAGTCTTAACGATGCATTCAAACAGTTTTAAAAGAAAAAGTCACAACATATAAACGTATGGCCACATTTTTTTTTCCGTTTGAGAAATATATTTCTTTATTTTCGAGGCGTTCTCTATTCTAGAAATTCCGAAATCCTATGAACTGCACAAAACTCTCAAATGGCTCAAACCTTTTGCATAGATAGATAAATGGATACATGTACTAAAATTTAAAACAATAAATATATCGAAATAGAAAGTGATCATAAGCTAATGTCTGTACTTAAAAAAAAATATTAATGTACTGCTTCAAAGTCATTATTTTCGATCGAAACCAGATTAGCAAATTCCCGTTACGTGGATTTGTAGTATATCGTATAGCCATACACCAAAGACCAAAGATAACCTTCTGTTAACGAGTTTATTTCGATAGAGAAGACATACACAAAGGAGTAACTATTAATATAGAGCTTCATATAAAGTATTATGCAGATAATAATAGTAATAATAATAATAATGCACATATCAGTAAATAAACTCGCTGCTATAGACGTCAAGTATCGCCTTCGAGTAACCGCAAATAAAAGGAATCCATGAAATAAAATCGATAACCAAAAACACACATGGTCATGCTTTTATCGAACAAGACTTGTCGTTACAACGGTTAAGCCATGTCGTTCAGGGTTACGAGGCTTGTTTCTTGTTCTCTGAGAAGTAAATAGGGTGATTGCCCGGACAAAAGTGCCCCCCAATAAGGGCTTAAGTGGAGAAATAGCTGGGAATGAAAAGAGTTTTCGATTTAGTTATTTGCATTGATAGGTTTGGTCCACACTGCTGAGTATTCTTTGCTTTGTAACGGTGTATTGATGGGGTACTCTTACTTGCTGTATATATATATATATATATATATATTATATATATATATATATATATATATATACTTCTTTTCTATGTCTTCACACACATGTGTGTGTGTGTGTGTGTTCGCATTAGCGAGCACCAGCTTTTTAAGTGTTTCGGTCGCAGCTGAGGGCTCGAAGGGCATTTACTGTTGCTTCATTAAATAGTGAGGTACTCGATAATCTAGCCTAACCTAACCTAACATAGTGTAACCTAACCTAATCAGGACAAACATACTTTTTTCCGGCAATAAAAATGTTTATATATTTTTTTAGAATTTTTAGAAATTTCCGACATTCAAAACAGGTTACCTCACAAAACTTTACCCCACTACATCTGTGAATTATCATACACTTGGTCCCAGTTATGCCCAGTTGCCTACGCGCGCGCGCATATACATACAATTATGATACATATATCATATATAGAGGAGGGGCGAAAAGCTTGACCTTCGTGAAATGAGGAATCATCACACGGAACATTTGAAAGGTTGAAAGGTATACTGTATATAAACCCTCGTCCAACGCGTGTTTGTCCAGCGCGAATTTGCTTATACACGGAAAAATAAATACGAACAATTATTTGCCGAAAGCGGAAAATTTGATTATACACGGTCCGGCAAACACGTTCTAATACAGTAGTACTGTACGCGTGCCAATGCGCGCTCTAGTGTTTTCTCCTCACTCTCCAACACTCTTGCATCTCCCTCCCTCTCGCGTCACCCTTTGTCTCAGTCCCGCTAACGCGTTAAGTTCAGTGAAGTTGTGGTGGATTGTTTTTGTCGTATTTTGCCGTTGTTTTGCTATTACCCTTAGACAGCAGTATGGTACCAAAATGTAAAGCATCTGCAAGTGATAGTGAAGAGAAGAAAAGTCGTAAGGTTATAACATTAGCCAAAAAAATAAAGATTTTAGATAAGTTGCGTAGTGGTATGAGCATATCACTTGGCCGCGAGTATCACGTGAATGAGTCTACATACGCACCATCCGAAAGAGTGAAGAAAAGATACGTGCTATTTTCATTTGATATATTTTTATTTATCATATGTAAAAATCATTATGTTTATGGTTTTATTATGTTCTTATTTCATATACAATATAGGTAGGGAAATTCATTTATGTGTGAATAAAAAATCTACGTATCTAAGTATTAATGGAGACTTTACGCGGCCGCGTTCACGTATCCCAATTTATCCCATAAGGTATTAAGTTTGTCCAGCGCGGATTTACCTAACGCGGTGTTCTCGAGGAACCTAACTCCCGCGTTGGACGAGGGTTTACTGTATATATATATATATATATATATATATATATGAATGGAAATAACAGGAAAAGTAGAGAAATGGATATATAATTTCCTTAATGAGCGGCGGCAAGTCGTTACAGTCCAAGGAATATCTTCATCAGAATCAGAGGTCCTTAGCTCAGTACACAAGGAACAGTATTAGCTCCACTACTCTTCATAATCATGCTAACTGACATAGATGAGGACGTTACCAGAGGCAGGACAGTAACATCCTTTGCCGATGACACAAAGATCAGTAGAAAAATAAGAAACCCAGAAGATATAGGATTTCTATAAACCGACATGAACAGAATCTACAAGTGGACGGAAGACAACAATATGAAGTTTAACACTGAGAAATGTCAGCTGTTACGGTACGGAAAAAGTGAGGACCGAAAAATCCATGGAATATTATACCCCCCAAATCAAAGGGACAGGAAAGTCAGAGAAATTCTAAAGCAAAAGAGGGGTTGTAATGGCTGATGATGCGAAATTTGAAACGCAAAATAAGATAGCAGTAAACAGAGCAAAGAGAATAACTGGGCAGATATTGAGAACCTTTAAAGTTTAAACGAAGGGATAGGAATATAATGATTCTCCTACTGAAAAGTTGATCATACCCAAATTGGAATACTGCTCGGTCTTAACATGCCCATATAAAAAGAAGACATTAGACAGCTAGAAGGGATTCAGAGAAGCTTCACAGCCAAGATCGATGGGCGTAAAGAACTAAATTACTGGGAAAGGTTACGCGAATTAAGCCTATATTCACTGGAAAGGAGAAGAGAGAGATACACCATTATTTACACTTGGAAAATAATGGAGAAACTAGTCCCTAATCTTACTCTGAACCCTGTAACTCCCCAAACAACAGTGGAAAGTAGAAAAGGAAGACTGTGTCGTGTTCCCACATTAAAGGCTAGACAGGGAACAGCTTTAACCCTGAAAAAAATAGTTTTGTTGTGAGAGGACCAAGACTGTTTAATGAGCTTCCCAAAGACATAACGAACACGAGTGGTGTTGCGGTGGACATCTTCAAAAGAAGATTAGACGCTTGGCTCAGAACAATCCCCGATGAGCCGGGCGTACCTGGCTATGTAAGGTGAAGAGCACAAGAAACCAACTCACAACTTCACCAGGCCAACTCGAGAAGAGGGGCGACAAGCTTGACCTTCGTGAAATGAAGAATCATCGCACGGAACATTTGAAAGGTTAAAAGGAAAGGTGTATATATATATACACACACAGTATATATATATATATATATATATATATATATATATATATATATATATATATATATATATTAGTCATAATCATCTAAATTGGTCGAACATTTGCGTAAATTTTCGTCCATAATTATTTTTTACCCAGTCGGGCAAACATGTTATATACAGGGTGTCCCATAAGTCCAGTCTCATAGGAAAATTTATTTTAAATTAAATTTACAAAAGTAATAAATTAGAACTAAAACAAATGTTCAAATTGATTTCTTGTTTTGGGACCTTTTTTCTGTAGAATAACACGCAGTATTTAATATACAGGGTGATTCAAAAGTCAGGTTACATAGGGCTTTTCTGTTTCTTTGCAGGTAAATGAGTTATGAGATGTTATCGAAGGAGGAGCGCATTGATGTGATATTCTTAGCTGGCTGCACACGTGCATTGCCGTTAACGGTGGCCATATCGAACATGTGATGTGACTATTCCCCTGTATCATTACATAATACAATATTTCCCTATGTAACTTGACTTTTGAATCACCCTGTAGAAGTGAATTATGTACACTAGTGAGGAAAAGGCGGAGGCCTTTTTCTCACCAGTGTAACTCCCTTCCATTTTAGCTATTGGGTGTTATTCTATTTGTAACAAATTAAAAGGTCCCAAAAACGAGACATCAATGTGAACATTTGTTTTAGTTTTAATTTAAAATAATTTTTTTTATTATACCAGACTTATGGGACACCCTGTATTTTATATTTTAAATTTTGTCATAATTTTCGCTCGTGTTAAAGTTCTACAAGAAAGTTTAGAGAAAGCTTTTTTTTTTTGCCACATGCACTGATTAGTTTTTCGAATTTCACCCACGTTAGGATTTTAATTAAAAAACCTCTAAGTCAAATAATTCGTCCTTTATATTTTCTCACGTTTTACATATCCTCTGATTTGTTTTCGGTTTGGATACCCTACGTTAGATTAGATTAACCTGAGTTAATCTAACCTAACCTCACGCAACAAAAATATATATTTATATATATACAAGCATAAATATCATTTAACAAAGGATTACGTAACTATGAGGTCTCTAATTTGTACCATTTATAATGATAATGTATGTATAGTTTTGGAAAGAAGTTTGCCGAAAACTAAAAAGTTAAAAAAAGATCACAAATCCTTAATTATTATTATTATTATTATTATTATTATTATTATTATGATCATCATTTTTTTTTTTAAATCCGGGCAAAATATTAAATTTAAAAAATAAAATAAAAAATTTATAAATTCGAAATTTGGGGGAAAGGGGGGGGGGGGGGAGTTTTTGGATTTATTCTGGCAAAATTTTTTCCCTAACTATACGTATCCTGGTGTTTTGAAATAACATGCCGAGAAAAAATAATATTCCAAAGGGTTCAGTATTTCTTTCATCATTAATTAGAGAACCACTCGGAAGCGAATTTTTTATCGATCTTAACCATTTCTGTTCAATACATTATATGCTGAAGCATTCCTTCCCAAATATCTTCCAAAAGGTTTCGTAAAATATACATAAAGATTTGCATGCATTTTTCTTAATGTTGAAGGCACTGTACAACGACCATACACTGTATGGTCGCTGATGGCATACATGACTAGTTATTTTCGAGTTAAAAAATGTGATGGAAGTGGCCACCACCGGCGCGTAGACACGCGCGTACGGGGGTAAGGATCATTTCTAAGGAATTTATATGGTCTCGCCGTCACCTGATCTAACTCCTGAGTTTTTCCTGCGGGAAGCTTTAAAAGGCCAAGTGTATAGAAAGAACTCCTACGATGTCGAATAATTGCGATAACTGATATAATTGCAAACATTTCTGATCAAGCGCTGCTGAAGTGTTTAGAAGCATAATGTATAGTGTTCATACGTTTCTAGATGCCAGTGATGTCTATTTCCATCACTTTTTATAACTCAAAGGTAAGCGCATTTATGTATAGTACAGCGATTTTTCGATCACACTGCAGAGTTTCCTTGTGTTGCTAAATTATGCCGAAGAAGCTAATAGGAAAGATGTTGGAGCTATTGAAGAATAGGGACCCCAGCCTTCTTTAGTTAGGCTTATAAGGCTAACTAACGAAAATATCACGACCTAACCTAACCAATCGTTAGGTTAACTGTACGCCCTTGACGATTGGTTAGGTTAGGTCATGATATTTTCGTTAGTTAGCCTTATAAAGCTAACTAAAGAAGGCTGGGGTCCCTATTCTTCAATAGCTCGAAGATGTTTACATTAATATTTTACGTTGTACGAAATAACTAATTACTTTTGTCATAACTTTCCATATATAAAACATTAATTAATTCATTTAATATCGATTACACTGGTCAACAAAGATTTTTCATCAGAGTAAAATTTGTGTTGGCTAGATACCATGTTTCACGCTGATTCCAAAACTGCATTCAGATTGTTTCTAGCACGTATAGTTTTCAAGATGAAGGCATATATATAACTACACAGATTTAACCATTTTAAATGGGCAAAATACTAATATTTCAACATTTGATTGTGTTTATTTTATTGTGTTTTTTTAGTTTATTCATCTTATTTATTTCAATTATCTTAATTATACATCTTATGTATTTCAGGTGTGAGCTTTTACGTCTAGCAGCATTGTGATTCAGGCAACAACGCCGTGCTTTGTGTGTCAAAAGATCAGTCCAGTCCAAGAACTTGTTGTGTCAAGTTGGTGTACATTTTTTTTTGAATTTATAGTTTGCTCAGGTCAGTCAACATGCCTCGACAATGTAAGAATGACCACGACAAGTTCTGTTTCGTATGCGGCCAGTTGACAACTAAAACACAGCGACGAAGTATTACAACCGACATTAAGAAAATATACAAGCTATACTTTGGTTGCCATCTAGGTGACCAAGAAAACCATGGGCGCCACATCAAATCTGTTCTGGCTGTTCAAATGGATTACGTGATTGGCTTAACAAAAAGAAAGCTTCAATGCCATTTGCCATACCCATGATATGGAGGGAGCCGAGAGATCATCATGAAGACTGTTATTTTTGTAGTGTGAACTTAATGGGGTTTTCTGCCAAGAACAAACACCAGATTGTATATACAAACTTGGATTCAGCACGTAGACCAGTAAAACATGATGAAACATTGCCCATTCCAATTCCCCCAAGTGATAGGCTAGATTCTATCATAGATGACATGGAAAGTGATGAAGGTGCAACTGGCGTTTCCGGACCATCTACAGAACCAGAGTACACTTTTGAAGGTAGACATTTAGAGCCTAAAAAGTTAACCCAAGGACAGTTGAATGATCTTGTTAGAGACTTATCGCTGTCTAAAGAGAAATCGGAGCTTCTCGCCTCAAGACTAAAGGAGAACAATTTACTTGAGAACAATGTTCGTATTAGTTACTACCGAAAGCGGAATTTTGAATGAACAGCATTCTTTTCAGTAGATGGTCCTCTCTGTTATTGCCATGACATCAATGGACTATTTACAGTCATATCTCAGACGTATGTGGCATCTGAGTGGCGCCTCTTTATTGATTCGTCGCAGAGAAGCCTGAAAGCAGTTCTTTTGCATAATGGTAATATAATGCCATCCATCCCCATTGCCCATTCCGTCCATCTAAAAGAGACATATGACAATATGGATATACTACTTAAGGCAATCAAATACGACAGTCATCAATGGAATGTTTGTGATCTAAAAGTTATAGGAATGCTTATGGGTATGCAGTCAGGATTCACAAAATTTTGTTGTTTCCTTTGCCTGTGGGACAGTCGCGCCACTATAGAACATTACACCAAAAGTGACTGGCCACTTAGGTATACATATGTCCCAGGGATAAGCAATGTCCAGTCTGTCCCTTTAGTGGATCCCCAAAAGATCTATCTGCCACCTCTTCGCATTAAACTTGGTTTAATGAAGAATTTTGTTAAAGCAATGGGTAAAGTCAATTCTGAAGGGTTCCAATACCTTTCAAGGAAATTTCCGAAGGTTACTGCAGCAAAATTGAAGGAAGGAATTTTTGTTGGGCCACAAATAAGGGAGGTTTTGAATGACACTGAATTTGAAAAAGTCCTAAGTCCGCTGGAATTGAAGGCTTGGCTGGCGTTCAAATGGATATGTGAAAACTTTCTTGGAAGCAACAAGTCACCTGCGTATAAGGATGGAGTCAAGAACCTCCTTGATGCCTTCAAAGAAATGGAGTGTCGAATGTCGTTAAAAATTCACTTCATGCATTCCCACTTAGATTTCCTTCCTGAAAACCTTGGTGCAGTGAGTGACGAGCAAGGAGAGCGCTTCCATCAAGATATTCAGATGATGGAGAAGCGCTACCAAGGATATTGGAATGAAAGCATGATGGCGGACCATTGTTGGATGCTGTATCGTGACAATCCAGGCCAAATTTACAAAAGGAAATCACACTCACAGCGCTTTTAATAAAATAATGTATATATTCTTTATTTATAAGTACATTGAATAAGGTATATGATGTATTTGTTGTTTAGCATTCCTAAGTGTGATCTATACATCCATAAATTTTCTTATAGCAATATCAAAAACTTAAAAATATCAAAACCAGTGTATCTATATAACTATACGTGCTAGAAAAGAAATAAAACCAGATTCGGAATCAGCGCGAAAACCGCATTAAGAAAAGTGTGATCATGTTTGTGATGAGGAAAAAAAGTTTAATTTTGTTGGCCAGTGATATTATTCTAATACTGTGTTATTAGTGCAGCTCAAATCTTTATTAAACAAAGCAACTCAATAACAAATCTTCCTTTAATAATAATAATAATAATAATAATAATAATAATAATAATAATAAAATTTCTCTTAATCTTGATTATTCTCTCTCTCTCTCTCTCTCTCTCTCTCTCTCTCTCTCTCTCTCTCTCTCTCTAATCTTGCAGGAAAGCCCGAGTTCAAAAATAATAGAAAAACTCATTAAATATTTTTTCACCGAGGAAACTTTACTCGTTACTCGCCACTTTTTTTTTATTTTCTAATTAAGTGTGACACAATTTAGGTGTTCTTGTGCAGATGGTTAATGAGACACAAAGCTTGAGTTTTATTAATTGGTTTGAGCCTTGGAGTGGACCTACCTTTTCTTCTTTCGCGTCTCATATCACCTCTCTTCCTCCTTTATCACCGACCCTCTTTTCATCTTTTTCCCCTTCTTTAAATGCCATAAAACCTTGAAGCCATAGAGCGCTATACAGATTTTCCCCTTATTTAGTTTTTTTTTTAGTTTTCCCCTTTTAACCTCAATTTAGCACCTCTGAGAGGTGAAAAAAAAAGGTGCAATTAAGTTTTTTGAACTAACTAGTCGAGAAACATTTTGGTCGGTAATAATGGTCAAACTCTGTGATTAAAATTTGGCTTAAAAGAAAAAAGTTAAAAAAATAACGGGAAAAAAGAATTGTCAATAATTTCTTAATAATAATGAGAGAAATTATTTTTTCGACGAAAGGATTGTCAATAATGAACGTTTTTATAGCGCATTTAGGGCCCCATTTTCGTACCTCAAGATGCTTCCAAACGACAATTAAATTTAGTTTTTTAATCAACTTCAGGAGAGAAGAAAATGAAAGCAATGATCATTGCAAACGATTACATTTACTCTTTATTTTTGCTGTTATTTGGTTCTTACATCGTCCCATTTATATTAACTGTTTACTTATAAATAATTTACGCCCCACAAAATTCTTTATTTTATTTAAACAAAATAATTGTTTCGATTTTAGGCTAACAAAATATCGTGTTCAGAACTGAGACCAAGTTTTGTTAAAATTTAGCCAAATAAATTATGGTACTTCAAAATGAATTTCGTTTAGATTAAACACATACAGGACTATAATTATTCACTTTTTCCCACATAAAGTCAAGCTCAATTCCAAGTAAATATATTGCTATATATGTTTAATTTAAACCAAATTTATTTTGAAAGAACATTACTTATTTGGCTCAGTTTTAACAAAACGGGACCTGACAATTGTGAACACAATACTTTGTTAGTTTAAAATCCAAACAAATTCTTTGTTTAAATTAAATAATTATTTTTACGGTGTAGTTACTATCTGAATAAATTCGATGTTTTACACCTTAAAAATAAACTGTTTGTAACAACCCAAAATTTTGACAACCAATAACAATATCTTGTCAACAAATCGAAATAGTTATTTTAACCATTTAACTTCTTTAACATGCAGAATAATAAGCACGGTTAGTATAATTACCGTTTGGTTGATTTGGTTAAATTAAACATTTGTAAATGTCAAATATTTATTCATACATATTTCGGTTTTTTTTAACAAAGTAATTTTTATGTTTACACACTTTTAATAAATACTCGTATATTTGAAACCCGTATGAACAGAGAGAAAGGTTGATTAAAAAAAAAATCAAAAATATTGGCTAAATATTGACTAATCAATCGAAATGGTTGATTCAATCATGCAGTGATTCTATAAACCATGTTTGTTTATTTACTTGGTTGGCTCAACCATTTAGATTGGTTGACATAAATTATCTCTCAAATCCTGTGTAATTGTTTTTAATTGAATCAATATTTAGATTTTTATAATTAGAGGGTTGGCGATAGGAACAACATTTAGACTGGTTGACAAATAATGATTCCATAAACCATGTTTATTATAATAGTTGGATTAACTATTTAGATTGGTTGTCAAATAATTTGGTTGCTGCAATCACGAATATTTGTGCGTGAAAAGATAAAAAATTATATACAAATTGAATGAAAGACACGAAGGAGGAATATGAGAGTATACTCAACAGCAAATTCAATAATTATACAAAGAAATGCACGAACGTACCGCGAAGTCAGTTTGAAAAAAGAAAACTTCGAACCTCCTCTTCTATATTCGTCATTACTCATTCATTAATTTGGAATAACTCCTCCCATGCTGAATCTACCTTGAAAAGACTAATGGTTTATTTCACCCCATAAAGAGCTTGGCTAAGTAGGTGGTCATACTTAATTACTTAATTAAGAGCCATCACGGTGTCTTCCCTCTTAACAGCTATAGCGATTCTCTACTTTTATAGCATTATTAATGATCAAACTCCACGGCAATTCTTGACGATCGCTGAGCTAATTCGAGGGTATGATACACGTTGACTAATGGGTGGATGATGATTAATACTGGAAAGGAAATGAGTGCGAACGCAAATTAGACCTGATAGGTATAGAGGACGCCTGACGCGGCGAGACACGAGCTTTTCTGTTGATTTAAGAGTTGTGCCATATGATTTTACTCTATTAGGTAAATTTATTTGCGTAATTGTTAAGATATCTTTCCACCTAAATGGCACTCATACTTATTTATAGTCATCCTAAAGTATACATATGTATATTATACATATGTATACATGCAGAACACTCCTCTATACTTACGTCGTTTCTATACATATGTATACATATGTATATTATTTTACTATATTCGCAGAAATCTTATATATGAGCATACGTAACTAAAATAATATATGTATATATACATACGTGGCAATAGCCTATAAGTATTATTCTAACCTGCAGTGTTTTTTACATGAAATAAATTAAAAATCTATAAAGTCGACTGTTCTCATGATCAAGTCCACTTTATCACTCGGCGTATTTAAGCATTTGAGCCCTCATGCCAATATCTGAGTACGCTCCGGGTATTTTGGTGCTTTCAGTCGGCTACCATATTTCAACTTTAAGTGATGGTTGAATACCAGGTTGATGCAACTCGGCTTTATTCTCAAGGAAAGTCAATGGAGACATTAATTTAAGAAATAAAGGAGTCAGGAGACGGATACTAAAGCAAAGGAGACGTAACATCCGTTCTGCGATACATATGACTCTAGAACATGCAACTTTCTAACTTAAAATATATACTCTCCCTCTCTAATCCTCTCTTCTCTCCCTTCTGACGTTAACATACATACATATATATATATATATATATATATATATATATATATATATATATATATATATATATATATGTGTGTGTGTGTGTGTGTGTGTGTGTGTGTGTGTGTGTGTGTGAGAGAGAGAGAGAGAGAGAGAGAGAGAGAGAGAGAGAGAGAGAGAGAGGTTCAGTGATTATTACAGTTAAACTATACTCTCTCTCTCTCTCTCAGCACGAAGGTGCTGGCCTGGATAATGTTCGATGTACCGCGACAGTCGTTGCCGATAGAATAGACAAACTGAGCGCGTTTAAGGCTCCTGGGCCAGACCAGTTTCTCCCCAGAGTGTTGCGGGAGGTGCGCGACCAGGTGGCTCCCCACCTGGCTACAGTCTTCAACAAATCGTTGGAGACGGGCCAGGTGCCTGGTGACTGGAGGGAAGCCAACGTGACCCCTATCTTTAAGAAAGGGATCACGAAAGTCCAGGGAACTATCGTCCCATTAGTCTCACTTCAGTTGTAGGTAAATTATTAGAGGGGATAATAGCGGATAGGATCGTTGACCATTTGGATTCCTACAAGCTGCTTGGGGACTCCCAACATGGGTTTAGACAGCATAGGTCGTGTCTCACCAACTTGCTCGAGTTTTTCCACGTCATGTTGGGTGAGTACGATAAGAGTAGGGCGATTGATATACTTTATCTCGACTTTCAGAAAGCCTTTGATAAGGTACCTCACCGCCGGCTAATGGCGAAAGTGCGCGCGCTGGGTATCGGTGGGGAAATAGGTAGGTGGATTGAAAACTGGCTGAAGAATAGGCGGCAGAGGGTTGTAATTAAAGGTGCTAGTTCGGGTTGGGCCTCGGTCACTAGTGGGGTTCCTCAGGGTTCCGTTTTGGGGCCGCTGTTGTTTATCATTTTCATAAATGATATCGACGGTGGCATCGTCAGTCAGATCGCCAAATTCGCTGATGACACCAAGCTTGGGGCCAATGTTGGGACGCCCGAAGCGATCGAGGAACTGCGTGCGGACCTAGGTAGGATAGGAGAGTGGTCCGAAAAATGGCAAATGCCGTTTAACTTGGGTAAATGCAAAGTGATGCACATTGGCTACGCCAATCCCAAGTCGGACTACTCGATGTTGGGTAGTAATATCGAGGTGACTGATTTAGAAAAGGACTTGGGTGTGCTAATTAGCAGCGACCTTAAGTTTACGAAACAGTGCGTAGAGGTGGAAAAGAAAGCCCAGAAACTATTGGGTTATATCAGGAAGCAATTTCAGTTTCGGAACAAGGAGATTGTGCTCTCACTGTACAATTCCCTTGTTCGGCCGCACCTGGAGTATGCTGTGCAGTTCTGGTCGCCCACCCTCAGGAAAGATATTGAGAGGCTGGAGCGAGTGCAGGCGAGGGCCACAAAGTTAATCCCTTCCGTTAGGCATATGGGCTACAATCGACGGTTACGCGACCTGAACTTGTTTTCGCTTGAAACTCGGAGGCTGCGCGGTCAACTGATCGAGGTTTTCAAGCTCTTACGCGGGTTCAACGATGTCGATTTTAGAAGTATGTTTAGTTTAAATGATAACCCAACTCGCAACAATGGTTGGAAGTTGGATTTGAAACGGTTTAGGACTAGTGTGTGTGGGAATTACTTTACGTATAAGATCTGTGACACATGGAACAGGTTACCTTCGGAAGTTGTGAACAGTTCCTCTGTGGATCAGTTCAAGAAAAGGGTACACAAAATCTTGCACACTATTTGAGTGTGTAAAGACATTTAGGACCTCAGTCTGCGGAAATTTCTTTTCCTATAAAATAGTTAATATCTGGAACCAACTTCCCTCAGAGGTTGTTTCCAGTCAAAGTGTAAATCTGTTTAAAAATAGTTAGACAAAGTACTGAACACACTCATAGTTTAAGATTAAAACCTCAGAAAACTCTGCAGGAGTTCGCTTGCTCGGTGTCTCTGTGAGCAAGCTAAATATAGAGCTTTTTATATATTCTCCACTTTCCTGTAAAATTTCCTTGGCTACTTTTCCAGGGTCAAGGTATTTTCTTCAACCTTTTTCCGTACCTGCCTCTGGCAGGGAGGGAGCGGAGGGTGGGGAGAGAGCCTTCTACTTTTCTATCCAGTTTTCTACTACTGCTAGGATAGTTGAAAGAAAAATAAACTTTTACAAAATTTTCCCTGGCACCCGTTGCCATTGGTACCTCCTCGGTATGGGCCGCAAGGCCTTTTGAGGTACTTCTTTTCCTTGTAACTCTCTCTCTCTCTCTCTCTCTCTCTCTCTCTCTAATGAGAAAGCGGGGGTACAGTTCATGAACTGACTTTATAATTAAACCATTAAAATAGTCTCCTACCAGGCATTCATTAGTGTTCATTATAAAATGTAATATTTTTTTATGAACGTAATTAATATGAAAATCTTAATTTGTCTATGCTTTTATATTTTGAAATGGACAAACGCAAAGGGAATCATATCTGCAATTAATTTATATTCATTCAGAAAGATTTATCCGCTTACTATAAAAATAAATTTTCCATCGTCACTAAATTACAAATTTACCTTTATTTTTATATTGAAAATGAAAATGAAAAGGTTTATTGGCAGACTATAGTCCATATGACAAATATTATTAATACAATGACAGTTCATATACTAAGGATAGAAATTTATATTGGTAATTTATATTACTGATATTACCGAAATTACTGATCTTTTGTCTCAAAAAGGTTGTATGGATGTGTCGCGGAATAACTACAAACTTACTCTTTAATCAACTATATTTTCTCTGAAGAAATAATAATAATAATTTATTTTTTCATTCCATGGAAATTGTTAAATGATAAATGCATCGTAGACGAGATTTTGAACGTCATAATTCGCAACTCAATTGAAACACTTAATTTAAATAGCTAAAAAATACTGGTTTGGTTTAATACACGCTTCTATTGTATTTATAATACAGCAACTATATATATATATATATATATATATATATATATATATATATATTATATATATATATATATATATATATATATATATATATATATATAATGTTTCACAGAAATCGAATTTAAAATTTCGCTGTATCGATTTAGTCAATACATTGCTTTCGTTCTTTCTACTTTTTTTTAAAAGTTTGTTTTCTTGGTTTCACAGGTTTTTTCTTACTTTTTCTGTTCCTCTTTTTAGAAAAGTTTCTCTGTTTAATTTTTTTATTGTGGAGCTCTTCTAACGCCATTTTTAGTTCCTTGTTCTTTTAATGTGTTTCCTCGCCAAGGGTCTTCTTTCTTTGCAATCTCGTTTTTTATTTGTTTTTTGTCTGGTTTTCTTGGTTTTCCTTTTCTTTTAAACGTTTTATAATCCGCGTCTTTGTTTTGTTTATGGTTATTTATGGTTATAGATATTTAAGCGTACATACCAGTTAAAAAGGTATCTATTTACATCTATCACTTCAAGCGGTATTCCTAATTTAATATTTTCAATAAATAAATAAATAAATGAATTTAAAAGTGTCTAACCGTTCTAACACCTTTTTGCTCAATTTGAAGTTAGGTATGCTTAAAAAAAATTAAGTTTAAAAGTGTCCAACTTTTCTAACACTTTTTCTTAAATATAATCTTCCAATTAACACTTTAGCACACGGATGCTGCATATTGCGTCACCCAGAAAACTTTTGCTTCCGCGTATAAATAGAAATAGAAATAAAAAAAATTAAAGGTACAATTAAAAACAGCGCTATAACCTGAAAATGTATGGAGGTATGTCGCGCGGCAGCAGCGACTCGGGTTCACACGTTCCGTGCACATGGGGTGTAGCGACCAGGTAGGGGGTTCCATGCGCTTAAGTGTTAAAAGAATATAATATGTTTAAGTGCCTAAACTTTCTGAGCTCCCGGTGGCTCATTGGTTTAGGTGTCGGGCTCTGGGCGGTGGGGTTCTGAGTTCGCTCCCGGCTGCTGGTGCCTGAGTTGTTTTGGGCCGGCTACTCACCCCATCAATACTCAAGCTCAGGTGACCCTTTAGGTACTTTCACCTCCACGCAGTGGGAAAATGAGTTTCAGGCTGTTACCATTTTGCCCAAACTTTTCTTATAAAACCTTGCTTTAATTTCAAGTTAAATTTTTCAATGATTTTTAACATAAGTGCTTAACCTTTTCAACACTTCTTTTTAAATGAAAAGTTATATTTAGAAAAATACTCAGTTTAAAAGTATTTAACTTTTCCAACAGTTTTGAAAAAATTGAAATGCTAAAAAAAAAAAAAATAAACCAAAATGTCTAACATTAATAGCACATTTCTTTTAATC
>JAJOZX010000830.1:595000-637500 GCA_023014485.1 Bathynomus jamesi | reverse complement strand
ACAAAAAAATTTTTTAAGTATTTTGTTTTAACTGTACTTATGATTTAGGATTTTATTCATAATTTAATATTACAGTTGTCAGTGACAATTTTGTTTGCGTAATTTACATTTTAGGAAACATTAAATTTGGCTTTTAATCGTATCAAATCGTATTTCATTAAATAAATGTATTCCAAATGCCATTATTTATATATATATATATATATATATATATATATATATATATATATATATATATATATAAACTTGGTTTGGTTTCTGCCCGAATTGTTCATTCTGACTAAGGTCAAGCTTGTCACTCCATCTTAGACCTACAGTTTAACGTGGAATCCGAACCACGCCCCATCAGCAGCCCAGCGTCTTAACTACTAGGCTTAATATATATATATAGAGAGAGAGAGAGAGAGAGAGAGAGAGAGAGAGAGAGAATTACAAAGACAAGAGGAAGCCTCAAAGCCCTTTCGGTCCACTCGGGGAGGTTCTTATTAAACTACAGTAGTTCATTATTAGTGATTTTAGCAGTAGTAGAAAACTAGATAGAAAAGCAAAAGGCTCTCTCCCAACCCTCCGTTCCCTTTCCGCCAGAGGCGGGTACGGGGAAAATGTTAAAGAAAATACCTTGACCCTGGAAAAGTAGACAAGGAATTTTACAGGAAAGAGAATATCTAAACCAGCTGTTACAATTACGCTATGCACACATAGAAATCGTACACTAGATCGCACCGCTGTATAAGCTAATATAATAATATATTTGTGCTGATTGTATAGGGTGATCCAGAGAAATGGGACCCAAAAGAAACCCCTGTAACTCTTAAAGTATAAGTCCTTTTATAAAATCATACGCATCATTCGAAAGAGGATAGTTACAAGTTTGTACAGGATTGTACAGGTTTTGACAATACAAGACAAGATAAGATACAAAACAAAATAAAAGTGTTAGTTGAAACTAACCCTTCAAGATGACTGCATGGACTGTGGAACAGCTGCGTTTCATAACTGAGCAATATTATGAGCATGGAAGAAGTGTAGTTTCAGCTCTTAGAAGGTGATTTTGACATCTGAAAATTTGTCTTGAAAGATCTTTGAGCTGAAACTACACTTCTTCCATGCTCATAATATTGCTCAGTTATGAAACGCAGCTGTTCCACAGTCCATGCAGTCATCTTGAAGGGTTAGTTTTAACTAACACTTTTATTTTGTTTTGTATCTTATCTTGTCTTGTATTGTCAAAACCTATACAATCCTGTACAAACTTGTAACTATCCTCTTTCGAATGATGCGTATGATTTTATAAAAGGACTTATACTTTAAGAGTTACAGGGGTTTCTTTTGGGTCCCATTTCTCTGGATCACCCTATATATCAAATATGTCATAGAATATCGTCATAAAGAGAGAGAGAGAGAGAGAGAGAGAGAGAGAGAGAGAGAGAGAGAGAATATTAAATCATAATGCTTTGTCTTTTGTAACTGAAATATTCACCCATTTTTTTAAAACTTAATTCCAACACAATTCAGACCTTTAATTTATGTACCTGCCTAAAATTTTTTATCCTAAATAATTAATTCGAGAATAAAGAATCATTTTCTGATCTATGATGACGTATTCAAAACATTTTCAAAAAGGAACCAAGTCTTTATTATGCTAATTAGTTTGAAGTCCGTTTAAATTAAACTTTATGGAGTAATCTATACAATATACCAATTATGAATAAAACTTAGATTAAAAAATACTTTGAAAAACTTTAATTTTAAAAAAATTAGTCTAAAACTTTAATGGAATCTGTATTGTACGTAGAAGATATTTCAAGAGTCTTCTCCGAGTATCTAGAGCGAAACTATATGAAAATAATTTTAACGAAATAAGGAGAAAACAAACTAAGTAATAGAAAAATAGAAACAATCTTAATATATGTATATACACAACTCCGGACCATAAAAATAGAATACTGTCCTAAATGCGCACATGACCTTTATAATACCTTTAAGTTATACACCTTTATGAAGAATATCGAGTATCTGAGACGTCATTATGATAAAAAGAAACCTCTGTGTGTCAGTTTTGAAAAAAAATTAAAATATAGCAAAAGCCTTATTAAATATTGAAAAGTTAATGCATGGAGACATGCAGTACCAAAATACTGGAATATCTTGTCAGGTGTTACAAAAAAATAGAATAAATTCATTATGTTTCTTGAGTACTGCCAAAATATTAAACCTTTATCAAAGTCTTTTTAACTCTATGTTTTAGTATTTAGTTGGTCCACCTTTAGCACCTATTATGGTCTTCAATCGACGTGGTATCGAGTCGACAAGCTTCTTGCATTTTTCTGTAGTTATCAATTGCCAGGTTGTCATCAAACACCTCTTCAGTTCACAAGTGTTCCTGGTTTACATTTTTGGACCTTCTGCTTAGCAATATTCCAAAGATTTTCTATCTGATTAAGTTTGGAAGAATTAGCTGGCCATGGTAGTACTTCAGTTTCATGGGCATCAAACCACGCAGATGTTGCACGAGCCGCATGAGCTGGAGCCAGGTCATGTTAAAAAGCAATGGTTCGTCTCCATACAGCTGTTCTGCAGACTCCAGTTTGAAGTATTCTAAGTATTCTTGATAAACGTTACTACTGACAGTCCTATTTAAAAATGCAAGTGACCCCACACCATTTGCATTCACACCCACACTAACACACTCACCGCCTTTATGAAATAGGATTTCGGTCACGAAAACCGAAAACCAAGCTGATGTTAAATGCGAAGCAAACGGTAAAACGCCTAGTGCAAAAAAAAAAGAGTTGCATAGACTGCAAACGAGTGGCAAAAAGTGCCTTTTCAGACGAATCAAAATTTTGTGTCGTTTGGTGAGAGGAGTCCGCGAGATGGGTAAAGAAAATCTGAAATGTCCCATGAAAGCTGCCTGAAGCAATCAGTTAGATTTACGGCGAGTGTGTTAGCGTGGGTTTGCATGAATGCAAATGGTGTGGGGTCGCTTGCATTCGTAAATAGAACTATCAAGAGTCACGTTTATCAAGAAATCTAAGAATACGTCATGCTGGAGTCTGCAGAACAGCTGTATGGAGAAGAACCATTTATTTTTTAACATGACCTGGCTCCAGCTCATGCGGCTCGTGCAACATTTGCGTGATTTGATGTTCATAAAATCAAAATACTAACATGGCCAGCTAATTCACCCGATCTTAATCAGATAGAAATTCTTTGGAATATTGCTAGGCAGAAGGTCCAAAAGTGTGAACCAAGAAAACTTGGTGAACTAAAGAAGTGTTTGATGACAATCTGGCAATCGATAACTACAGAAGAATGCAAGAGGCTTGTCGATTCGATGCCACGTTGATTGGAGACCGTACGTAATCAGAGCTAAGGGTGGACCAACTAAATACTAAGACGCAGAGTTAAAAAGTCTTTGAAAAAGGTTTAATATATTGGCAGTACTCATAAACATAATGAATTTATTCAAGTTTTTTGTAACACCTGACAAGATATTCGAATACTTTGTTCTGTTGCTATGCACTTACTCGTCACAATTTAATAAGGTTTTTGCTGTATTTTTTTTTTCAAAACTGGCACACAGAGGTTTCTTTTTATCATAATGACGTCACAGATACTCGCTATTCCTCATAAAGGTGTATAACTTAAAGGTATTGCCAAGGACATGTGTGCATTTAGGAGAGTATTCTGTTTTTTTGGTTCGGAGTTGTGTGTGTATATATATATATATATATATATATATATGATGAATAAAACCACGAAGGAAAGGAAACAGAATGGTGCTCAAGTGCTTTCGTCTAATGACATCCTCAGGAACACTGAAGTACATACAGAGTTACAGCCTATATATAGGTAAAAAAATATATATATATATATACAATAAACGGAGAAAAAAAAATTAAAGGATTGTGGGAGGAGCATACAAATTTGTAAGGAAAAAGTACCGATTTTAGCACTTTGCCCGAATCCAACACAAGATCAAATGAATTGTTTCCAACCAATGTTATAGTTAATTAAAAAAAATAATAAATTGAAAAATAACAATAAAACTTTTAAGAGGAGCATACAAATTTATACTGGAAATCTGCCCAGGTTTCAGCACTCTGCCCTTCTTGTCTAAGTCCGATATATATAAAATAAATTGAAAAATGAAAGTTATTAGAGAAGCATACAAGTTTACCAAAGGTTTAGCACTCTACCCTTCTTGTCTAAATCCGTTCTGAACGAATTCAAAACAACGGGATCGAGTTGAAAAAGACCTTCCCTTATGTTGAAGTTATTTGTAAGTTGGATAATGGCAGACTCAAGAATATTTCTATTAACAATGTTGCTAGAGTGAAACAAAACTGAAGCATTATTCCAATCAATACAGTGGGATAACTCTGACAAATGGACAAAAAGGGCACTGGACGACTGTCCCGTTCTAACGGAATATTGATGCTGTTTTACACGTGTGTGAAAATCCTTTCCCGTCTGACCTATGTAAAAGGAATCACATTGTTTACAACCAATTTTATAGATAATACCTGAATTATTGGTAGGGCTATTTTTTACTATGATATTTTTCACAATATTGTTATATGAAAATACTACATTAATGCTGTTTTACACGTGTGGTTGATGCTGTTTTACACGTGTGTGAAAATCCTTTCCCGTCTGACCTATGTAAAAGGAATCACATTGTTTACAACCAATTTTATAGATAATACCTGAATTATTGGTAGGGCTATTTTTTACTATGATATTTTTCACAATATTGTTATATGAAAATACTACATTAATATCCAAAAGTTTAAGTACATTAGCAATGTAGTATTAATAAGCGAAGGTCTTTTTCAATTCGATCCCGTTGTTTTGAATTCGTTCAGAACGGATTTAGACAAGAAGGGTAGAGTGCTAAACCTTTGGTAAACTTGTATGCTTCTCTAATAACTTTTATTTTTCAATTTATTTTTATATATATCGGACTTAGACAAGAAGGGCAGAGTGCTAAAACCTGGGCAGATTTCCAGTATGAATTTGTATGCTCCTCTTACAAGTTATATATATATATTTTTTTTGTAACCTATATATAGGCTGTAACTCTTTATGTACTTCAGTGTTCCTGAGGATATCATTAGACGAAAGCGCTTGAGCACCATTCTGTGTTTCCTTTCCTTCGTGGTTTTATTCATCATAAATATTTTTCACGTGTTACTTTCGTGAAATAATTTTCATATATATATATATATATATATATATATATATATATATATATATATATATATATATATATATATATGATACACACAGACAGTGCATGGAACAAGGAACTCTTCTGGGAAAATTAAATTCACTATAGTCCGAATAAGTAATGGTAAATGACAAATACCATAGTTTTTCTTTTTCATGATGCTAGCCCGACGTGGGCAACGGGTCACTCGCAAAGAGGTCCCATAAATATAGCTTCCCTCACCAGCTATCTGCAAAGCAGACAGGATCCAGCTTTGGGACATGGATCTAGGGTCTAGTGATCTAGTGAATTTAATTTTCCCAGAAGAGTTCCTTGTTCCATGCACTGTCTGTGTGTATCATAAAAAACTCAGGGGACCATTCTGAGTTCATTCCCATATATATATATATATATATATAATTATGTGTGTGTGTGTGTGTGTGTGTGTACAGTAAAACCTCTCACTAACGACACTCCACTTTAATGAAACCTCTCTTTACCGAACACCTTGGGCATTTTAAAAAACCTCTCTTTATTAAAAACATGTTTCACTATAAGTTTTCGCGAACTCAGCCTGAGCTGCACGTGTTCATCTCTACCACCATTTCCACGACCAAGAAAGTAAGCGGCATGCTGATTGGCTGATGCCTAAAAGCTGATGATAATTGGTTACAATGTTTTTCCCTCACTACCTTCAAATACTTAAAATACTTTTCAGTAATGTATTTAATATAGTGTGTGTGTGTATAAAAAATTGGAAATATGGTTTGCGTTTGCGGCACCAAAAATGGCAAGCAGTTTGCGGATTTGCGGTTGCGGAAGGTAAGGTTTGAGTTTGCGGATTTGCGATTGCGGAAGTGATTTTGAGTTTGCGGTGCCCAGCTCTGATATATATATATATATATATATATATATATATATACAGGGTGGGCGGAAAGTAGCTCCTTATTTTGGATTGGTAAAAAAATATGTATATTATCCATTTATTTCAGAAGAAATAATATGAAAAGGTAGGCATACATGGTAGGTTTTCTCTAAAATTCAATGTGGGCTCCAACTCTTTCCACCAGCTTCTGGAGCCGCCCAGGAATGGCGTCCACTGACTTTAGCAGGAACTCCGGCGGGATGGAGGACATGACTTCCCGAATTCGGTCCTCCAGTTCTTCCAATGTCCTCGGTTTGGTGCGGTAGACTTCTTCCTTTACCCACCCCCAAAGAAAGAAGTCGCACGGTGTCAAGTCGGGGCTCCTGGCTGGCCATTGATGTGGACCACGACGACCCATCCAACGCCCAGGGAAGTGGGCATCCAGCCACTCACGGACAACAAGAGCGAAGTGCGGAGGTGCGCCATCTTGCATAAATATCAGATCGTCGATGTTCTCCCATGTGCTGACAACCGGCCAGACCTCGTTTCGCAACATAGCAAGGTACCGCTCAGCATTCATGGTGTTGCGCAGAAGGAACGGGCCCACAACCTGATCTGAGGTCATACCACACCACACCGTTACACTGAACCGATTCTGCCACTTTTCAGCGGTAACCGTGCGACTTCTTTCTTTGGGGGTGGGTAAAGGAAGAAGTCTACCGCACCAAACCGAGGACATTGGAAGAACTGGAGGACCGAATTCGGGAAGTCATGTCCTCCATCCCGCCGGAGTTCCTGCTAAAGTCAGTGGACGCCATTCCTGGGCGACTCCAGAAGCTGGTGGAAAGAGTTGGAGCCCACATTGAATTTTAGAGAAAACCTACCATGTATGCCTACCATTTCATATTATTTCTTCTGAAATAAATGGATAATATACGTATTTTTTTACCAATCCAAAATAGGGAGCTAATTTCCGCCCACCCTGTATATATATATGTGTGTGTATATATATATATAAAATATTACTTTATACATTAATGTCAGACCGAAATACAAAATAAAATATGAAATTTACCTGCTATGAAGACAATATACTTGTATATTCACTGAGAGATATCGCCAAAACGGGTAATTCTTAGGGATTGAACTTGTATACTTAAAGACTACAACTTGGGAGAGCATAAAATGACGCTGCGGATCAGCATTTTTACATCAGTATCTGGCTTGGCATCAGCTAGTATTTTCTCTTAAAAGGGAAAGCAACAGAAATATTGGAAAAATGTTTTACAACAACAACAATAATAATAATAATTCGAGAGATGAAAGAGGATGCTTTCTTGAAAGAAAGTGAATAGTTCGCAGTTAAACAAATGTTGCGAAAACAACACTAAAAACAAGTGATCACAGAAGAACAGAAAGACAGTCATTGGATATAAAATGACAAACTATAAAACATGAAAAGAGGAAAAAACGTTAGAGATTATCAAGAAAAAGCTAAAATATTTCAATTACAAAGAAGAAAACTAGAGGATAATAATCAGTGAGGAGGATCAGAAACTGGCACAGCGCTCAGACCAGAGGAATGCGTCCCATTCCGTTATCTTTCTTATTATAACCACCCACCATCGGGAATTGAACCCCGACTCGTGTCTTCACTAACGCAGAACTTCTAAAGAAAGAAGCAGTCCTTGCACAACTGCTACTGTAATATTGGTAACCAGCATAGATAATGAAGTAATCATCTACATCAGGGGTTTCCAACCTTTTTAGGTCGATATACCACTTTTTGCCACAACTCTTTTTCTAAGTACCATCATTAAGGAAGGAAGGTGGTACCACCTAACCAAAACTGTAGGAAGAGGACTATGGTGTTCAATCTTGAATTTTCAGCTTTATCTAAAATATCTAAAATGTTATATTTATTCTAATGGTAGGCTATTCATCATGAGTCAGAAGTTTGATTTTGACCTTGCACGTTATTGTTAAGTAATTGAAAATCTACCTGGACGGCAAATTGGATACGACGCAAACCCGCAGTCGGAAAAGTTGTGGGTTATTCATATGCAACTAAAATTATTTTTGAAACATTATCTTGAAAGTAATTATCAATTAGCAAGCTGTGTATTTATAACCCGCTTGCGTACCAATTAAAAGAGCTCCGAGTACCATCGGTAATACGCGTACCATATGAAATACACAGCATAGCGTCTCTCAATGACGGTGCAATTGAAACTCAACGAAAAGATTAAAAATTCAAGTGCACATTTGGTATACGAGTGATAAACAGAGAGTCAAAAGATAAAAATCTGAATTCCAAAATTTTAAGTTTTAAATTTTTAAGATGTGAAAATTTAAATCCTATAAACCAATACGCGTCTACACCAAATTAACAAGAAATACAAAGAAATTCATATGGAAAATACATGGAAGTAACCAGAATTAATGATACAAAATTTGAGAATAGTTTCGCAGTAAGAAAAGAAGACTATTTAATCAAGTGATAAAAGAAATTGAAATAGTGCATACTGGGGCCGCCGTGGACATCAACAAACAACTAGAAGCCAGATGAACTGAGTACGACTGGATATGTTAAATGGAGAACTAAACAAAACTACTCTCCCCCAATAACCAATACATATAGCTACGGTTATTTGTTCGATCTTTAAGGAAGATGAATTTTCGTGCAAAATGTTTGAAAGGTTGAAAGATATTCCTATCATAAATATTTCATGGAGCTTCTTTTTTTTTTTTTTAATTTATTAAACTTACGTACTTCGATTTCCTGCTTTGAAAACGATGTTAAATCATCTACTTCAAATACACCAAAATTAGCTAAAAAATTAAGCTCGAATAAGCAATCATTTTAGAAACAAAGTAAAAATTTCGCAAATGAAAATTATAAACGGGTAAAGGAAAGTCTTATAACTGATGGAATTAATAAACATTTTAATAAAGAAATGACATCGAAATTTGTCTCAACTTTCTTTTACTTTCTTTTCTCTTTTATTCTTCATTCTGTCTTTCCTATACTGATACTTTTCTCAAATATCCGCTTGTAAAGGCCTTTTCCTTTACGATTCTGTACGTTTCTTTTACTCTTTGTAAGTTATGTACTTTCGTTTTAATTTCTTTATTTTGGTTGTTAGTACTTTCACTTTACTTTCTCTTCGGTGACTTCATCTCCGAAAGTCACTTACACGCGGGTGAAAACTGCAGGAATTAAAGATAGAAGCTTGAAATAAGCACCAAATCATACATGAAAGGAAACTCGTGCTGGAAGATCTACAGAGTACGAAAGGTAGTCCTGAGCTTAAAAGAAACCTTACTCGAGAAATAAAAGGAGCCGCAAGTATACAGAAAGAGGTGAAATAATGTGAAAGTAAGGAATAAAAGTAGTGAGAGAGGAAGTATAGTAGACAAGGAGAAAATCAAAAACGTGAAAGAAATTCTAGAAGAGAAAGTAACGAGAGAGAGAGAGAGAGGAGGGAAAGAAAGAGAGAGAGAGAGAGAGGAGGAGAGAGAGAGAGAGAGAGGAGGGGGAGAAAGTGAGAGAGAAAGCCTATCGGAATTCAATGTCAGTCTGTATTTGGAGGCACCATAAACTCTCTGACCGCAGGTGGAATGGAGGAGAACTTCCTATATGGGTAATAGAGTTAAGTTTCCTTTTAACTTGATTAGTAAATGCATTTATACATATATTTTTCAGTGCGTTACGGCCATGTAATTATTCCGGTCCGCAGGACGCCTTCAACTGCCATAATGGATGCATTCGTTCTTTCGCTTAAAGATACGATTTTATACTGTATACTGAGGGCAATAACGCACCATACTACTCCAGCGCGCGTAAAATATTAATAGTTTCAAATGAACGCAAACGACAGGACTAACTTATACATTCACATTTACAATATATTTGTTGCTCTAGAAATATATAGGTATTCCCCAACTGTATCTGAAACAAAAATAAATTATATTATATATATATATATATATATATATATATATATATATATATATATATATATATATATATACAGTATATATATATATTATTTTTTTTTTTTAAGTTCGGGAAGAACCGATTCGCCTCTATTTAAAAGGGCATATCTCAGCGGAAAAACAAAGAAAAAGTGAGAGGAAAGACAGAGGAAAAAGAAAGGGTGGAGGGGACAGTCGAAGTGGAAAAAGACCAAGGATGACAAGGACTGCAGGGTCGAGCCCCATCATCCTTGGGTGCTAGGGCCGGGAGGGCGCACGTGAAACCTCCAGGAACAAGCACGTACAAACGAGCACAAAGAGCACTCAAGAGCACGAGCTTAGAACCCCCTTGCGGGGATATATATATTATATATATATATATATATATATATATATATATATATATATATATATTACAGGGTTTTCAAAAAACGAGGCACCATAATGAAACAAAATATACACATACTGTATATATAAAATTTAAAATTGTATTTATCTCTTTCGTAACCTCATTTTAATGATTTATTTGCATGGAAACAGTCGCAGTCAGAATACTGCAGCATTTGTAGCGTGAAAATCCTTTTGCTCTTCCATGTAAATCTTCGGTAATCTAAGGGCAGAACGCGAAAATCCTGACAATAAGTAGACATTCGACAATTCCTACTTGTCGATTCCAATTTCTGCTTCAGCCCTTCTCGCGCACTGCGACAACTATACAGTTGAATTCCTAATATGGAATCTTTGCATTCCTGTTGTCAGGAATCAACTACAGATATATCTAGGAATTCCTGTTTCCCTTTCTACTGCAGCCGTTAACAAGTTGACTAACTTTCTAACGGAGCCCATTAGCGTAGTTATTGACTCCATGCGGAATATGAAAGAAAGAAGCGCATAGAGAGAGATGGCAAGTATTCAGTCTACTCGAAAGGAACATTGAAAAGGGGATAAGAAACAATCGAAACTAATCTAATAGCGGGTCACAGGTTCTTCTTTCATATATATATATATATATATATATATATATATATATATATATATACACACACTCTGTATATATCATTGTTCTTGTTTTCATCATCTGGTATGCAAGACGTTTGTTCAATCCATACGTACACACACAACCTTTTCGCCAATCAATTTATTCAATTTATCGAGAGTTTTAAATTCCATTAGCCTCTTGTATCCACGACCAACTCCGAAATGAATTTTCCCATACCGAGCATTTCGCTTTTGAAACTATCGAGTCAAATTCTAATCTAATGCATACCGAAGCCATAGGGGAACGCCTCCCCTCCGCATATCCGCCCTAATTTCCATATATGGAAATGTTAATCAATTTTCAAAAGCACCATCAAGTCTATATCCAAACGTTTGACACGTGTCAAATATCCGAAATAGGCGCTTCGTAACCACAACGCTATAATGGGCTTAATTATTACTCGCACAACAATTCGTTCATGCTTAATCTAATGTCTTTACACTCCATTTTTCAATTGGTGTAATGATGATGGTGGTGGTCGTGGTCGTGGTGGTGGTGGTCTTGGTGGTGATGGTAGTGGCGGCAATTACTGCGCGTGTATGTGGTGACGATGGTGATGAAAGAGGTGATGATGATGATGATGGTGACTTTGCAACGCAGAAAAAGAACAAAAAAATAATGAAATTAGAATTTTTCATTTCGACTACTGACGCTTATTAGGAATTTCTATTTGCGATAATTGATTAAAATTTATATATTTTAATACCTTGAATTCAATACATAAAATTTCATTGCAACTAAATTCTATATTAAAACGAAGAGCCAAGTTTCAATTTAATTTTGTAAATACACTACAAAATTCGGAAGTTAAATAAATTTAGTACGTAGTGTATATATATATATATATATATATATATATATATATATATATATATATACAGAGGCTTGACAGAAGTAAGTAGACACCACGATGATTGTCCTGAAAAACAAATGGCAAAGCTCATCAATGGAATGTCAGAACGTGTGTCAGCTTTACATAATGCAAAGAGGAAATCAACATGATTCTAAATACAGTATATCATTAATTCAATAAATCTGTTATTATTTATTGATTTTTATTATCAAATAAAGACTATGGAGAAACCAAAGGTGTTTCTTTAGTTTTGTTAACCATCTAATACTCGTATATTAGTTACTTACTTTATTCATCATATTTTACTCGTGTGCATATAAACAATATACTGCGTTTAAATTTTTATTAAACCAAAAAATATTAAAACGAACGACTAACGAACACACACACCACACACACACACACACACACACAACCTTCCATACAAAGTCGCGGCTACACGCGAGATCGGCTCCACTTCATTGAAGATGCGATATAGCGAGTGTCCGTGTATAGTCTCGCCGCAACAGTTGCCATCTCCACCGTCCAAACTACGGCACGGTGAAAGATTTAGGCCTTGAGAAAGAGGGGACTCAGGGCCAAGAGAGTTCCCCTCGTGGATCACAAATTATATTACTCGTTTCGGGAAAGAACGAGGAATTTAACGTACAGTCAGTCCTGTAAATTCACTTGACGTTCCACGTATAGACCTTTATGAGAAAGGAGAAAAGGTTCTCGCTAAGCATCAGGTTTTGATGTTCCTTATAATTACGTATGCAGGAGATAACGTTGGTTGGTTGTAAACTTTTTTCTTAACGTCCTTCAACCGCGAAGGGTCATTGAGACGGGTAGTAACGCCATGGGGAAATTAAACCATATCATACAGAAAACATAGCCCATTTTAATAAATTACGAACGGCAGATTCGTTACTGTTTTCTTCCCCAATGTCCGATACAAGATTCAAACCTCAGATTTTTTTGAAAACAACCCTTGATGTTTGATAAAATAATTAATTAATTAGTCTGATTTTATGTGTATAAAAAATGCACGATTTCTTTAATGAATTTTTTTTAAATAAAAAGAAATATAAAACAAAATCATCTGAAATTTGAGGTAAAGGAAAGTTGTTTATTTAAAAAAATTTAAAAGAAGGGTAACTAAAATAAATCGAATTGATTTTGTACTACTAAATATTTGAACGAATATTGCGATTTATATTAAATATAAATAGAAATCAGTGTTTATAAATACATTAACGTATAGATAATGAAGAATATTTCCTATATATCACCGGACCCCATTAAGAACTAGAAAAGATATAAAAAAAGGAAAAATATTAAAATAGAAAGAAAATAGGGAGAAAATTCGTCCACTATCATTACATATTATAGTTTTGTATTCTGTCCTCCTATTTTCAATTCCATTTTCATGGGTCTTCTCTTTTTTACCTCGTAAAAAATAAACAATGGTCCCCAAATCTGCATTATTGGTTTCCAATGACTGGAGGGTGCAGGGGGAAGGGGAGAGAAATGGGGCTATAAGGGTGAAATTGGGGGGGATAGGGAGAATATAATGTGGCGACGATGGTTGTGGATCTGCTGTATATGCCGTAGAAGAGATGGCAAAGGATTAGAGAGACTCGCGGAGAGGGGCGAGATTGTTGCGGCAATATTCAAAGGATGCGCTATTGACCGATTTAATTGCTCTTTCTAATCAGATACGAATAACACAACGATGTGCGGTGATCATGCATTTTTATATTATTGCGTTCTTTATACTCAATTGCCTTTATTCCATTAATACACACACACACACACACACACACACACACACACATATATATATATATATATATATATATATATATATATATATATATAAAGTACTTTTCCATACAGAGATTAACCTTTATATATATATATATATATATATCTGCTTCATGCATGAGGAAGCTTTTAAGGGAAGTTTTCAGAGAAGTCTTTAAAAACCGTTCAACTTCTTGCGTCTATTTTAAAATTAGTTGTTTGCGAACAATTTAACTTGTATGCATGTTTTAGCTCATTAGGAGAAGGTCCTTTGAAGTAAGGAAAAGATTATCCCGAAATTAGCATAATGAATAAAGTATATGTAGAAACTTGGCGTCCTTTTGGGTCGGACTTGCGTTGTGTCGCATATATATATATATATATTGTGTGTGTGTGTGTGTGTGTATAGTACACACACGGTATATACGCAGTAACGCGCGGTCTTTGACGAATGTTTGCAATTCGAAGTCGCTGGCTGCTGTTTTTGTTTTCGATTTTTGTTCTTTAGCGTTCTTTGTTCTAATTTGCCCAATGGAAAATCATGTTTTTGTTGTAATTATATATATATATATATATATATATATATATATATATATGAAATGCATTCTGTGAAAATGTTATATTTCGAGGTCATGCAACTTTATTGCTTTATAATTCCTTATGTTTATTACTACGTTTTTTGAGAGGTTTAGGGTTCAATTCCCGATGATAGTGCTAGTTAATAATAATCCAGGAGTTGGCGCAATGGGCCCTATTAACTGGTTTGAGCGCTGTGCCAGTTTCTGTCTTTCTTGACTGATTATTATCATTACAGTGTTTTAAGTATGTAATCCCTTTTTTTTCTTGTTTTGAGAAGTGGTATGAAAAGTCATCCTGAACTAAAGTGTTAAGAACTGTACGATTTGTTCTTCAATCTAACGTAAAACGACTAAAAACTGGTCTCTTACAGAAATGTCTGACTCTAGTAATTTTTGTTACTAATGTATAAATTAGAGTGGACTTCATTTAGAAGGAGGCAAAAGAAAATTTCGAATTTTTTAACTTGGAATTCTGCATTAGGTTCCATATCTTCAGAAACCGCAATAATTCATTCTTTATAAAAGTCGACGAATGTTTAAAGGTTGCGCAAAGGGATTGAAATTTCCATCATTACACGTTTAATGGGGACAATGCTAACAGCTAATGTTTCTTCCTTGTTCACCTTGTAATGTGATAAATGCAAAAAACTTCACTTTTTTCTACGTGAAGGTCAAAATATGACAAAATATGATAATAAAAACCCTCTCTAATAGACAGAGTTTATTTCCACAACAGTATCGATGCCCACTGGCATCCTCTTCGGGTGGATACAGAAAAACGATATTCGTTTTTCTGTATCAACCCGAAGAGGATGCCAGTAGGTATCGAAACTGTTGTGGAAATAAACTCTGTCTATTAGAGTGGGTTTTTATTATCATATTGTAATGTGATGTTTGTGATAAGTATTTTTTCAATGAGATATTTCTAAAAGGGGCCTGTGCGTAAATTCGAATTCTTTGCATCGTACGTTTGGCAGAGTTTATGGATTAAATTGTCATCCTACTACCTCGGTGGTGCAGTGGTTAGCATCGGTGACTACGAATCCACCGGCTCCGGATTCGAAACCCTGTGACGGCAGGCGGCGCGCAGCAAACCCAACTGTTCATCCTTCCACACAATAAAAAATAATGGTTGGTAGATAAACGGGTACCCTGGGTAGCCTAGTGGTTAAGACGCTGGGCTGCTGATCGGGATCGAGTTCGGACGAGGAATTTGTAATTTCTGACCGCCCGTGGTAGGGCGTGGTTCGGATCCCACGTTAAACTGTAGGCCTAAGGTGGAGTGACAAGCTTGACCTTCGTCAGAATGAACAATTCGGACGGAAGCAAAATCAAAGTAAACTACTTTTGAAAATTAGAGACTTGGCGCCAGGCAACGAACTTGGCTATATCTATTCTTCAATTGTCCTTAAAAGTGTAAATATCAGTTTTTATTTGCTCTCTTTCACAGGTTTAGCCCAATCATAGCTAATGGTAATAGCCGTTCCAAGTAAAACATTTGGTTGATTGATCCGACATCGTCCCAGATTCTGGGAAACAAACTTCCTTCGAGGAAGTAAGTTTGCGCACTCTTCTTTTCCTACCACTCAGAAGAGAAACTTCCCCTGAAAGAGAGTATTAAGGTAACCTTGAAAACCGTTATGAGTTTCTGGGAGAAAGTCCGGATTCCCACCACACATCAGCATGGCTTCGTGAAGCGTCTTCTGAAGTTCCGCTCCGGAGTGGCAAGCACTCAAGAAAAGCAAGTCAGCCAATCCACCACTGAAATCGCAAACAAGGCCACCTTCATGTCGAGCCTCAATAAGCTTAACGACATCGCCCACGAGGACGCCCTATTTTCGATGAAGATTAAAGAGGACAAGCAGTTCCTCCTAGCCCA
This sequence comes from Bathynomus jamesi, assembly GCA_023014485.1. Classification (NCBI taxonomy): domain Eukaryota; kingdom Metazoa; phylum Arthropoda; class Malacostraca; order Isopoda; family Cirolanidae; genus Bathynomus; species Bathynomus jamesi. The sequence goes on along the minus strand of JAJOZX010000830.1, from coordinate 621,308 downwards.
GAGATAGTAGGGCAGGAGAGGTCACACGTGCGGTGTCGATGTGAAATTGGTCTTCAAACAGAATAAATAAGATCAGCGTCAACAGAAATGGAAGAGAACCCACGAAACCGAGTGGAAAGAGCGGAACGAGATGGCAACTCTCAAATCGAGCGGCAGCAGCAACGGTACTGAGAATACCACATCCGAGGAAGACAGCTACACACGCTGCAACTCCATTGCCGCCGAATTAACTCGGGCTTTGAACCGAACGAAAGTCAGCAGCAATCGAGCCGCATTCTGTCGCGTGGCAGCCACCGCAAAGAGCCGGGGTCATGACGTGGAGTCCTTGCCCATCAGTCGGACCTCCATTCAGACGGTTCGAAGAAAGCACCGAGCGCAAATTGCAACATATTTCAATCCGAGTCCCGACTTGTGGTCCACTGGAACGGGAAGATGCTGCCTGACATCAGATGGTAAAAAAAGTCAACCGTCTATCTGTGGTGGTGTCTGGCCAAGACGTTTCTAAGTCCATCGCGGTAATAAAAACCCTTCGAAACCGCAGAATCCATGGTATCGGCCTTCGTGATGGCCATCGAAAACTAGGACCTGACTGACCAGATCAAAGCGATATCCTTCGACACCGCCAGCAACACCGAACAGAGAGGAAGTGCATGAGTCCTGATCGAGAGGAAGCTGGATCTGACCTGTCGCCATCAAATACTGGAGATCATTGTTGAGAAGATCGTCGTCAGCCTCTTCGGACCCTCAACAGGCACAATCATCTCTTATTCAAACGATTCCAGCAAAACTGTGCTTCCATCGGCAATGAGAAGCCGGAGCCAAGGACGGACAACGAAGAAACCAGCTTAAAAGTTTCTCAGTGGAAAGAGGAAATCATTGAATTTGCCAGAAAGACCCTCCAAAAACACTACCCAGGGTTGACTACCGAGAGCTCCTGCAGCTCGCCTTGATGTCTCTTATAGAAGTGTTTCCTCGTGGGAAGAGGATCATGCATTCTACAGCGTGCTTGCTGGATGGCCATGCTAATTTACGCGATCAAAATCTTCCTTTTTCGGTCGCAGTTTCGCCTAACTCGTCTGATCGCGCTTGAAGAAACAATATTGAGAGAATTCACGGTCTTCATTGCTAAGGTTTATATGACGGCCTGGTTTCAATTTCCTCTGGCCTACCACCATGACTCCTGCAAACGATCTGGGCCTCCTCCACCCATCAAGAAATACCCAAACGCTGCTTTCGGGAACCACGTGTGGTACCTGAGCGAGCAACTGGTGGTGCTTCCATTCTTCGATTAGCGTTTGACCATGGAAACCAGGAGAAAGATGAAGAGCGAGTTGCTTTCTTGCGCTCTCCACCGTACATAGCCACGTACACCCGGCTCATCTGGTACCGTCCTGAGCCAGGCATCTAGTCTTCTCTTGAAGACTTCAACTTTGACCCCTGTAACGTTTCTGAGGTCCTTTGGAAGCTGGTTAAAAAGTCTTGGCCCCCTGACAACCAAGTTATTTTCCTTCAGTGTTGAAGAGGTCCCTTGTCGGGCCTTTAATTTGGGAACACAACACAGCCTGCCTTTCCTATTTTCCAGTATTGTTTGAATGGTTTAGTTTGAGGTTTGGTACCAGTTTTTCGATCATTTTCCATATGTAGATTATGGTGGACTCTCTCTCTTTCCAGGGAGTACAGATTTAGTTTACGTAGTCTTTCCCAGTAGTTGAGCTCTTTGCAGCCATCAATCGTTGCTGTGAAATGTCTGAGTTTCTTCTAGTCTATTGGTTTCTTTCTTTTTATATGGGGACGTCAAGATTGAGTAGTATTCAAGTTTTAGTATAATCAGTGTTCTCAGCAGTTAAATGTCATGTTGTTGTCTTCTGAATATTTGTATATTTTGTTAGTGTCCTTCTGCAAGGCCTCCACTTCATTTACATCGCTGATTTTTCTGCTGATCTTTGTAACGTCTGCAAAGAATGTTACTATACTGTTGCTGTTTACTTCGCTGTCTATGTCTGTTAGCCTGATAATGAACAGGAGTGGGGCCAGTACTCTACCTTGTGGTACTGAGCTGCGTACTTCCAATTCTGTTGATGATATAGGGCCTACCTTGAATTTTGACGACCTGTAGACGTTCTCTGAGGAAGTTGTAGATCCATTTTCCCACTTTGCCTGTTATTCCCAGATATTTCATTTTATGTGCTATTATACCATGATCACATTTGTCGAAAGCTTTAGCAAAATCCGTGTATATGACATCGTAGTTGTCATTGCCTTCCAGTGCATCTAGGATATTGTTATAGTGTTCTATTAGTTGTGATAGGCATGATCTACCTGATCGGAATCCGTGCTGATTTTCGATGAATCTTTCCAGTGTCTCCAAGAAATCGTAGATTTTCTCTCTAACTATTCTTTCAAATACTTTGGTGTGGTGGGACGTCACTGACATTCGTCTATAGTTCTTTGCTTGAGATCTATCCCCGCCTTTATATATATATATAATATATATATATATAATATATATTATATATATATATATATATATATATATTATATATTATATATACAGTATATATATTATATATATATATATATATATACAGGAGGGTAATTCAATAAGTATCCGTACTTTTTATTTTCACAATTTTATTTTCACATCTGATAGATTATAAACACATCACTTCTCAACATAGTCTCCCTGTTTCTCAATACACTTAGTTCAGCGATCTACAAGCTTCCTAATGCCATCACAAAAGAATGTTTTTGGCTGTGTGCGTAGTCAATCATGCACCGCCTCCTTCAGGTCATCATCGCCTTGGAATCGCTGACCTCTCAAAGCGTCATTCAGTGGTCCAAACAGGTAAAAATCCGAAGGTGCCAGGTCTGGACTGTAGGCTGGATGGTCGAGAAGTTCAAATTTAAGTTCTTGAAGGCATTTTCTAGACTGTGCAGCGGTATGAGGGCTGACCTCTCAAAGCGTCATTCAGTGGTCCAAACAGGTAAAAATCCGAAGGTGCCAGGTCTGGACTGTAGGCTGGATGGTCGAGAAGTTCAAATTTAAGTTCTTGAAGGCATTTTCTAGACTGTGCAGCGGTATGAGGGCGCGCATTGTCGTGTAACAGAATAACACCTTCCGACAATCTTCCTCTCCGTTTTGTACGAATTGCTTGGTTTAACTCATTCCAAAGCATGTCAGAATACGATGCACTTGTTACTGTAGTTCGACGCTCTACATAATGTTCAAGGTTATCATTATCATTATTCGTATTCTGACATGCTTCGGAATAAGTTAAAGCAAGCAATTCGCACAAAACGGAGAGGGAGATTGCCAGGTGTTATTCTGTTACACGACAATACGCGCCCTCATACCGCTGCACAGACTAGAAAATGCCTTCAAGAACTTAAATTTGAACTTCTCGACCATCCAGCCTACAGTCCAGACCTGGCACCTTTGGATTTTTACCTGTTTGGACCACTAAATGACGCTTTGAGAGGTCAGAGATTCCAAGGCGATGGTGACCTGAAGGAGGCGGTGCATGACTGGCTACGCACACAGCCAAAAACATTATTTTGTGATGGTATTAGGAAGCTTGAGATCGCTGGACTAAGTGTATTGAAACAGAGAGACTATGTTGAGAAGTGATGTGCTTATAATCATCAGATGTGAAAATAAAATTTTGAAAATAAAAAGCGCGGATACTTATTGAATTACCCTCGTGTATATATATATATATATATATATTATATATATATATATATATATATATATATATATATATACAGACCCTGTCCGAATTATTAGACTCACTGACGAGACTGACTAGACTGACGAGACTCTTCGGACACTTGATTGAGATACATTCAGTTTACGCGCTATCTCTCTTCGTGAAAAAGTATCGGCAATCAATAAACCACTAATCCGCGCCTTTTTATGTGGCGTAATGTCACACAATCGGCCCATATTACACCAGTACACATTTGAAAACTTGTCGATCGATTTTTACAAACTAGTTGGTGATTCTATATAATTTGAGTGCGCTGATCTCAAAAATATAGTTAGTTTTTCTCTATCACGTATGGTTTTCTTACTACAGGGTGTGTCATAAATCCCCCATTTATCCCCAAATGTGAACCATCTTATCGAGACCAACATTGGATTGCACATGCTAAACCATAAATTTTGTTGTTATAGACTACAGTAACACTTACATAATAATGTAGGGTAAATATATATAACAACCAGTCCCGTTCCCAGCAAAATACTCTCTCCCCTCCCATCAATGGGTGGTTAACATTTGGGGACAGATGAGGTATTACAACACCCCTTGTAGCACGAAATCTTTAGGTGATAGAGTAAAACCTAATTAAAGCAGAATTAAATCGTTCCTAGCTCTTGGACAAGCATATTGCTTGTTTATGAAAGAATAAAAAAATAACTGAAAGAAACAAAATATATTTACCTTCTTTACCAAGCGAAGTATGTGTCGGATGCCAATAAATTGTTCTCCTGCAATCTAGACCCCGAAAGTTCTGCAGAGTCCTTAGGCAGATTCAAATCCCTGACTAAGTCATTTAGTTCGGCTTGGGTTAATGGTTTAGGAGGATCTCGGTCAGCTGTTGGCTGTTCATAAACATCATCATTGTCTGGATTTGGAGCTGAATCAGAATCTGAATTGTATTGATCTAGACTCTCGGGTGGGCGGGGAATAGGAACTTCTGGACCATGGGGTACCGGCCTTATTGCAGATGGAAGACTTGGGTATTGAAGGCTCTCTTTATTCTTTGCATTATAACCTTTAACATTGCAAGAACAGAAGTAGCAGTCGTCGGTATGGTTTCTAGGCTCGCGCCATACCATAGGGATCCCAAATGGCAAACTTTTCTTTTTACCTTTGCTCCAATTCCTTAGTGCCGCAACACACGTAAGACAAACCTTGTGTGGAGCCCAACTTTTGTCTTCATCTCCTAATTTAATTCCAAAATAAGCATGATAAGCTCTCTTAATGAAGGTCGTTACATTTGTCCTTTGTTTTACAACAACATACCAACCACAAATATAATAAAATATGTCTGGACTATGGGTACATCCTCTAGAAGCCATTATTAAAATTTTAAAGACGTAATGTTAGAATTATCTATCTGAAAAATATGAAAAAACGAAATTAATTAAAGATAAAAAAGGTAAAAAATTACAAAACACCCCAAAATTGTTTTGCTAATAACTTTAAAACTGTAGGTGATAGAAAAAACTGGTAGCATTTTTTAATTCAGCGCAGCGAACTGCTTCAGAATCACAACTCAAAATAAAGAAATCGATCTTCATGCAGACCGGTGTTATTAATGAACAAACAAATATATAAACCTCAAAATATAAATACCTGGTCACAAAGAAATGAAACTTGTTTCATTGAATTTTCTGTGGCTGAAACTCTTGAGAAAGTTATTATTTTTATCATAATGAAAACATTAATATTAATTTTAATTCTTATGCATCGCTTGCCATAATAGTAATATCACGCAATTTGAAAAATTAGGTCATATATTCATAATTCTATATTATATTGATAGATTAACTAAATATTCGCATCCGCACCCGCATCCAAGGATACTGAAATTAAAGATCCGCATTCGCATCCGCAAATGTTGAAAAACTGACATCCGGTCCACCACTATATATATATATATATATATTTATATATATATATATATATATATATCTATAGATATATATATATAATATACACACACCAGATGTAACAAAAGTCCGTCCTCACAGGGAAATAAGATATACAGAATTGAACGAGAAAACAGTTTTAACTATAACATTACAAAACTATACAATCAACTTACCAATTAATCCAGTCCATACTCAAATTGCATTGCCAATAACCTAACAGTGTTGCCACGTAATACATACAAACTCATCACGATCAATTCTGTTATATCTTATTTCCCCATGAGAACGGACTTTTACACCCCTATATATATATATATATATATATATATATATATATATGAAATATGTAATTAGTGTATTTTTCTTTAATATTAACGGTGCACGCCTGGGTGAATTCAGAAACAAGTGATCTCTCACTTCCAGCCGCTCTCTCTCTCTCTCTCTCTCTCTCTCTCTCTCTCTCTCTATATATATATATATATATATATATATATATATATATATATATATATGCGCCTCGGTGGTGTAGTGGTTAACATCGCTAACTATGAATCTATCGACCTCAGGTTCGGGGCCTGGGTAGCCTAGTGGTGAAGACGCTGGGCTGCGATCGGCAGGTCATGAGATCGAGTCCGGGCAGGGACTTTGTAATTTCTGACCACCCGTAGTTGGTCGTGGTTCGGATTTCACGTTAAGTTGTAGGACTAAGGTGGAGTAACAAGATTGACCTTCGTCAGAATGAACAATTCGGGCGGAAGCAAAACCAAGGTTAACCAAGGTTATATATACGAATACACGCTCATATGGAGGAGATTGTAGACACCAATCAACCAAGGAAGTATTCCGGGTGAGACACTTGGCAGGAATCAGGGAATGCTGAAACTCCTTCTATTTGAGGTGGGGGTATTTTGCGGCGTTCGCCTTTGGTCCCCTTCTTTCCTGCATATAATAATATATATATATATATATTATATATATTGTACAGGGTGGGCGGAAAGTAGCTCCTATTTTGGATTGGTAAAAAAATACGTATATATCCATTATTTCAGAAGAAATATATGAAAAGGTAGGCATACAGGTAGGTTTTCTATAAATTCAATGTGGGCTCCAACTCCTTCCACCAGCTCTGGAGCGGCCCAGGAATGGCGTCCACTGACTTAGCAGGAACTCCGGCGGGATGGAGGACATGATCCCGAATTCGGTCCTCCAGTTCTTCCAATATCCTCGGTTTGGTGCGGTAGACTTCTTCCTTTACCCACCCCCAAAGAAAGAAGTCGCACGGTGTCAGTCGGGGCTCCTGGCTGGCCTTGATGTGGGACCACGACGACCCATCCAACGCCCAGGGAAGTGGGCATCCAGCCACTCACGGACCAAACAAGAGCGAAGTGCGGAGGGGCGCCATCTTGCATAAATATCAGATCGTCGATGTTCTCCCATGTGCTGACAACCGGCCAGACCTCGTTTCGCACATAGCAAGGTACCGCTCAGCATTCATGGGTTGCGCAGAAGGAACGGGCACAACCTGATCTGAGGTCATACCACACCACACCGTTACACTGAACCGATTCTGCCGTTTTTCAGCGGTAACCATGGATCCTCTCCTGCCCAGTAGTGGCAATTGTGGCGGTTGACACTTCGCTCTTGTTGTCCGTGAGTGGCTGGATGCCCACTTCCCTGGGCGTTGGATGGTCGTCGTGGTCCACATCAATGGCCAGCCAGGAGCCCCGACTTGACACCGTGCGACTTCTTTCTTTGGGGTGGGTAAAGGAAGAAGTCTACCGCACCAAACCGAGGACATTGGAAGAACTGGAGGACCGAATTCGGGAAGTCATGTCCTCCATCCCGCCGGAGTTCCTGCTAAAGTCAGTGGACGCCATTCCTGGGCGGCTCCAGAAGCTGGTGGAAAGAGTTGGAGCCCACATTGAATTTAGAGAAAACCTACCATGTCTGCCTACCTTTTCATATTTTTCTTCTGAAATAAATGATAATATACGTATTTTTTTACCAATCCAAAATAGGGAGCTACTTTCCGCCACCCTGTATATATATATATATATATTTTTTTTTTTAACAACAGTATTGGACACCTCTAATAAAATTACCTGAACCTGAAAAAATAAACTATTCAAGTTAATAGTTTTGAGGTACGAATGTATGTAGAAATGTATGTGTATAGGAAACTGTATCATATACGTCATTTGCACTTTGATATTTTTTTTTTGAAAATATCAGAATATAAAGACGTATTTCTTTATTGTATGTCGTTATACAAGATGCAAAAAAAGAAAGTAACTGACCAGTAAAACAAGAGATCAGATAAGTTTCCTCTTCTCTTTGGGACACCCTCAGTGAATTATTGCCACATAGGTGAAGTGATCCAGATGCGCAGTCAAGATATGAAAAGATTTCGGCCAAGAAAATCTCGTTCTAGCAAATCAACCATTGTTCAGAAAAGCTTGATAACGCACCGTATTCTCTCTTAAACACCTCAGAAAGCAGAAAGTTATTTTGAGATATTTATCACAACCTACAGGAAACAGATGGAACTGTTTGTTTACGTCATCTCGAACAGTTAGAAGACGACTTGCAAAAGATGAACTCGGAATAAGCAAAACAAGTAAAAAACCTTGGTTGTCCGAAGCCAATCATAAGAAAATACTTCATTGAACATGAATGTTGCGTTTCTGAGGATTTGTCAAAAGGTGTTTTCATCTGATGAAAGTGGTTGTGAATTGAGTTAGCAATGCCTTAAAAGTGAAATAAAATGTACGTGTTGTACATACATTTTATCATACAAATACGATATAATCTGCTTTATCTTGCAGATTATATAGGACCTATCACTGAGACTATATGTCGTTAGCAGGAGGTGGCAAATTATTTTTGTACGAATGTCGAATGAATTTCACAATATATATATAACTATGTTAGAAATGGTTTGAAAACCTCTATCGATAAACTACCACCTTCCATGAAACCAGATTTTCTGTCCCAAGACAATACCCATAGAAGAAGTCTCCATACCTAAACTCCATCTAACATATTTAAGGATTTTTGGGGTAAAAGTGTCAGGAATCACGCATGTCACTCAAAGTCAGAGCTTCAAGCAATATTAACAGAGGAATAGAGCAAAATTGAAAGTGACAGCATGTCCCAAAGGCCTTCAAAAGTAATTAAAGTCAAGGACGGGTCTACTAAATATTAGTATGGTGTACTGTAAATACTCCCCTGTAAACAGCCCTCTGAAACCATCGAAACTTCAAATCATTACTGTAAATGATTGGTATAATTTAGAGAGTGCCTAATACAGTACTTCTGTCTGAGGAATAGAAATACATACTGTACATGTACCCCGAAAGAGAAAGATAAAAGATTCGAAGTACTTTCGTTTATTTCTACACCTCATCAGGGAATAGACATAGCAAGATAGCAGTTGATATGTCCATCGGTTAACAAAGTCGGGATATCTTGGACCGGAAAATAGGTGTGGCTCAGTGTTTCCAGACATTGGTAGCCGATGGTACATATGGACCACGAGTCAAAGTGAAAAAATATTAATCCGACCAATTTATGAAGAATAAAAAACAGCTCCGAGACAAACTTTAGATGATTTCAATCGTGTAGTTAAAAACTTGAAATCGAATTAACGCGGACATGAGGCTACGGAGAAAGATCTCTGTGCATGAATATATTCGGGCTTCTCAGTTAACTCGTTTAGTCACAATGGAACTGTAGTGTCTCACCGGAAATAATGATATACTATATATCGTGCTAAAATACAATTTTTCTACAAATGCTTCTACATGTTTAAAATAGTTTAGTTTAGTTGTCGGAAAAAGAACCCAAAATATGTAATGTAAGTGACTAATTACCAAAATATTTGGTCTTGAATTACGATAAATCTCATACTTTTTGGGGTACTTGTAGGTTATCTCTCCACCCCCCCACCAATTTTGACATAATATTTTCGTTAAAACTAACGAAAATATCACGACTTAACCTAACCAATTATCAAGGGCGTACAGTTGATTATTAGTAAATAGTAAGGATCACCTGAAGATCAGGGACCCAGCCTTCGTTAGTTAACCTTATAAGCTAACTAACGAAAATATCACGACTTAACCTAACCAATCGTCAAGGGCGTACAGTTGACCTAACGATTCGTTAGGTTAAGTCGTGATATTTTCGTTAGTTTTAACGAAAATATTCTGTCAAAATTGGTGGGGGAGGAGATAACCTACAAGTACCCTTTTTGGTTTAAAGAAAAAATATTCGTGAACGAAACGACTGAATTGTTAAATTAAGATTATTTTCTCTTTATTAACCCGAAGATTTATGAATTTTAGTTAAATTTATTAAACTCATACAATCCAGGGCTGTTTATAAAATTACTTATAAGATTGATACAAGTAAAGTTTATGTTTATCATACACTAATTCCAGTGTATGATAAACAAATAATTAAGTGCATTAAGTACCGCGTACTTATTTCTTTCCTTCAACTTTTGAAGTTTTACCTGTTTGCCTTAACCACCAACCGTAGCTCAATGGGTAATGCCGTTTATCTTTTAGCGAAGCGAAGACATCTAGGTCGGGTGTTCGAATCCCGATGGTGCTAGCTAAAATAATAATCCGAGAATAAGCGCAATGGGTCGCGTTCGTGTGGCCCGAGCACTGTACCAGTTCCTGCCCCTTTTGGCTGATATTTTTGCTATTATAAAATGAATTACAATCATTATACCTTACTGACTGAACACAACCTATGAATTAGGCTCCTGTCTTAGCGCTGTTTTATTCAATATCATTTTATTGTACTTTTAAAGTTACAAATTACACTAATTGGTACACGGTAATTTTACACAATATTACGTTACATTTGGACAACATGAAGCCACTCGGGCGTATCAAAGTTAATCATGTTAAATGGTCTAAAGTTATATTTCATGATAGAATTTTACAAAATATCATTTCATTAAACTACTTGCAAACTACTTACTGTCTATATACTTACGCCTCAGCTAACATGTACATTATTTACGCATTTTATAATTTATCTAGCTATATTTTTTTTCATGGGGTTATTTAAGCTCCTTCGCGACATCTAATGTCATATGATGGAGGGGACCTACAGCTTCACGAGAGATCCGATCCACGAGTCGCTACATAATATGTCGCTTAACTTTGCTGATCGACTGGAAGTGGTATTAAGACATTGGTCACAACGTAGCCCATCTGTTCATATAAATGGTTTTATATATATCAAATTTCTGTAAAGATCGCTGCAAAACGAGAATTTTCTTCTCATGTCTCAAGACCCTGTAATCTTATTCCGATATTCCAAATATTGCAAAACACATAACCGAAGAATTCAAAGTAAACCACATTCATTGCCGCTCTTAAGGACATTGACGAAAAATGAGATGTTTTAACTGAAGGATAAGGCTCAGAGGATAAAAGGATTAAAAAAGTTGGTTATCAGTAAAGCTTAATGTAAATGTAAGATTTATTAAACTTATTTGGCGTTCCGTACGATGATTCCTCATTTCACGGAGGTCAGACTCATTGTCCCTCCTTTCGAATTGGCCTGGTGAAGTGGCGAGTTGGTTTTTTGCGCTCTTCATTTCACATAGGCAGATACACCTAGCTCATCTGGAATGTTATATACACACACTCGTATATGAGGGCCACTCAATATATTTTGCCCCACCTTTTTTTTTTTCTTTCTAAGTTTCCTTGTAAGTTCCAGAAATTTTGTACACAAGTAGTTACATACCTTTTTTACAAGTTTTTATTTTTCCACATAGTCTTCATCCTTTTCTACGGCTTTCGTCCACCTTGAAACAAGGACCTTTATTTCTTGCTGGTAAAAGCTCGGTGGGTTCCGCTGGAGTCACCTCAACCTCCTCAACAACCTCATCGTCACTCTGAAACTTTCTTCCACGAATAGCATCCTTAATTGGCCCAAACAAATGGAAGTCTGAAGGTGCCAGATCCGGGCTGTATGGAGGGTGGGGTAACACAGTCAAGCGCATTTTTGTGATGGCTTCTCTTGTTTGCAAATGTTGTGTGGTCTTGCGTTATTGTGCAAAAGAAGGACGTCTTCCAGTTTTCTCTCCGGTCGAATTCGCTTTATACGTCTCTGGAATCTCTTTAGGGTAGCAATATATGCCTCTGAGTTGAGTGTTTGTCCTTTCTTCATAATGTCCACCAGAATCACCCCTTTCATGTCCCAGAAGATGGTAGCCATAACCTTTCGTGCAGAGGGAACCATTTTGAACTTTTTCTTGCGTGGGGAGACTGCGTGATGCCACTCCATGGATTGGCGTTTTGTTTCAGGTTCAAAGTGGTGTACCCAAGTCTCATCGTCAGTCACAATTCGTGAAAGGAAGTCATCCCCTTCTGTCTCGTATCGAACCAACGACTCAGAAGCAATTTCTTTTCTTTGGGCTTTGTGATCTTCAGTCAGTTCGCGAGGAACAAACCGTGAACACATTTTTGAGTATCCCAGTTGCTGAATTATCGTATTCACACTTCCTTCACTAATTCCTAGCTCCAATGATAGCTCCTTGTATGTGACGCGCCGATTTTATCGAATGATGCTGTTAGCACGTTGCACAGTGTGAGATGTCCAGCCGATGCCGGGCGACCGCTGCCTGCATGGCTCATCATCGAGGCTGCCTCTCCCTCTCTCCGATGATCTCACACGTTTAGGCCAGCGTCCAACTGTGCTTCGCTCAACAACAGCATCTCCGTAAACGTTTTGTAGACGTTTGTGAATATTTCCAACTGTTTCCTTCTCTGCGGTTAAGAACTCGATAACAGCTCTCTTTTAACGACGCACATCACTGTCAGACGCCATTTTCGAAACTGCGTTAACCATCGGTTCTATACAAGGGCGTTTAAAAGCGGTTTTATAGAAGGAGGGGAGGTTCAAACTGGAAAAATCAGGTTATGTGAAGCGCAAAAAGTTGAAACTTACGGCCCAAAAGACATTTCAGTTCCATGGCCTATTATTTAGCTAAGAAAAAAGGGTGGGGCAAAATATATTGAGTGCCCCGAGTATAATCACTGACTTTCATTCCACTTACCAAACTGGCATGCACTGCAAGTTTACAGAGTAGAGTACCCTCCGAAACTGAGGCGGCGAGGCTGCAGTTAAGACCACCATTTCTAACCATCGTTAATACTGTATCGTCCCAAACAAGCCACACATTTTCTTAAACAGTTCGCATAGTTTGGAAATGTGATGCTTATTAATTTTTACAGATACACGAGTCCCATTCCGTACATGCGCGCGCGTGCGTACACAAACACCATGATATATATATATCCCATCCAATGTGTCACCCACGTACAGTTTCGGAAAAAGTACGCCTGGAATGAAACAATTTTTCAAAAGCATAAAAAAATTACTAATCATTAATAAGTGAGTTTTGTTTTTGAAAATTTCATCATTGTCATTAAAAGGAATAAAATATTAGAAGAAAAATACCATAAAAACAATCGTTAATTTTTTATGCTTTTCAGACCCCTTATGTTTCTAGGCGAACTTTTTTCCGAAACTATACATACGGGAGTATACGTATACATGTTATGGCGTAAACATTCATCGGTACGTACACACACATATCTCGAAAGCTTATCAAATAGATTCTATGGAAAAATGTTTGATGGGTTATCTAATAGTCAGTCAGTGCCAGAGTAGGCTATTATCAGGTTAGGTTAAGTTAGGTTAAGTTGTTCTGAACTAAGCTGTATTAGACCCGGACAAGGTAAATTAGATTTAGTCTACTTAAATTAGATTAACTATAGGTTATATGCGCCTCGGTGGTGTAGTGGTTAGCATCGCTGACTACGAATCCATCGGCCCCGGGTTCGATTCCTGGTGACGGCAGGCGGCGCGCGGCTAACCCAACTGTTCACACTTCCACACAATAAAAATTGGTTGGTAGATAAATGGGTACCCTGGGTAGCCTAGTGGTTAAGGCGCTGGGCTGCTAATCGGGAGGTCGTGAGATTGAGTCGGGTCAAGGACCTAGTAATTTCTGACCTCCGTGGTGGGTCGTGGTTCGGATTCCACGTTAAGCTGTAGGTCTAAGGGGAAGCAATAAGCTTTGACCTCGTTAGAATGACCAATTCGGGTGGAAACAAAACAAAGGTTAAGAAAGTTAAATTTAGTTTTAGTTAGGTGAAGTGAAGTTAGATTATCTTAAGACGGGGTTGGATTAGAGTAGGAAGAAGGAGGAAGTTATTTCAGACCATTAAGCTGAGGCTCGAATAATAAAGAATTGGAAATGAATCGCACGGATTGGCATCGAAAGTCAAAATGCTAAAATCAGGTTGAAATAGTTCAAATGAAATTAAACTCAACTTCAACTCATTCGATCGACATCTTATGAGCTGTGTGTGTATGTGTGTGTGGGGGGGGGGCGGGGACGTGTAGCCAACTGGACATAAGTGAAGTTGAGTGTGTGATAATTCACCGATGAAGTGGAGTAATATTTTGTTAGATAACACTTTGGTACCTCGAAAAATTAAAAAATTTATATACAAATCCAGAAGCATTTTTATTGTCGGAAAGAAGATGTTGGCCTTGATTATGTTAGGCTACGCTAGGTTAGGTTAGGTTATGCTAGACTAGCGAATACCTCACTATTTAATGACTAGACAGGAATCTTTTGAACCCTCAACAGCGTCGAAACACTTATCACGCCCTTCTCGGTTCGATGGCACAATGGTTAGGGTAAGTTAAATTAGGTTTGGTTAAGTAGTTTTTGAGATAAATAGATTTAAAAATACGTAGGTACCTCGCTTATGCGGAGTTGCGTACATGTGTATGTGTGCTTTCTGTTTCTCTCTCTCTCTTCATATATATATATATATATATATATATATATATATATATATATAATTCGGAATTAGCCTTTTTCTAAGACTTCCTTCTAAATATATCTCTATTTATAGCAATGAGCTTGCATTGGGCAGGCTTTGCGATGCATTTTTTAGATCTCATTAAATGTGAATCTAAGTTTCCAGCAGTCGCGCCGCACCACACTCATATCGCAGCGACCTAAATGCCAAAAGTTTTATTTTGTGCATTATGTGAAATTACATTTTTTTTACCAATCAGTGACCTGAAAATGTTCAAACACTTCGTATTCTACCGCTGTTTCCTTCTATCTTAACATACGCTCAAAATACGTACTGTTTAATTCAAGCAAAACATTCGTGTGAATTTGAAACCAAAACACTATTTTGTTCCAAATTAAATATGAGGCAAAGTTTTGTTGAAACTGAACTAAATAAATGACGTTACTCGAAGGTAAATTTCGTCTAAATTAAACACACGTTAGATTATATTTACGTGGAATTAATCAGTTTCAAATTTTCCACATGAAGTAAAGTTCAATTTGAAGTAAATATAATCTTGTATGTATTTAATCTAAACCAAGTTTATTTTCGAGTAACATCATTTATTTAGCTTAATTTTAACAAAATTGACCTCATAATAATGGCCTCATAATGTTAACCACAATTGACCTCATAATGTTCACCACAGTACATTGCTTTGTTAATCTAAAATACAAACAAATTTTCGTTTAAATGAAAAGACGTTTTTAGGGTACATATCAATTCAGAGCTGGGCACTTGCGGCATATTTTGCGGTACTGCGGTACTGCGGTACTACCGCAAACCGCAAACCGGAACCGCATAACGCAGTACCGCAAAGGATCGCTGAAAGTACCGCAGTACCGCTACCGCATTCAAATTTCCGCGTACCGGTTTGTACCGGTTTGGTAGTACGGTAGTACCGCAGTACCGCAGTACCGCAAAATATGCCGCAAGTGCCCAGCTCTGCATATCATTTGCTTGTTATTTGGTCATATTGGGTAATATGCAATAGATATCCTATGGCCGTAGAGTATGTACAATTCCGAAGAAAGTTAGCCAAGAAAAATAACATTCCTAAGAAGCACAAAAAGTTACTAATTGGTAATATATATTTTGGGACCTCTTTACGAGTGACCCGTTGCCCACGTCGGGCTAGCATCATGAAAAAGAAAAAACGGTGCTACTGTAGTATGCGGTCTACCGTTAAGTTTCTACTGTAGTATGCGGTCTACCGTTCAAAATATTTAAAAGGAATTGAAAATGAATTGAAAGGAATTATAATTTAATTTACACAATTAAGGAATTATTAAAGAAGTTAAACATACTACTACCGCATACTTAACGGTAGACCGCATACTACAGTACGCCCTTGATGATTGGTTAGGTTAAGTCGTCATATTTTCGTTAGTTTTAACGAAAATATCACGACTTAACCTAACCAATCGTCAAGGGCGTACAATTAACCTAATAATAAAATAATAAGAAGGCGAATTTTTTTTTCAAAATTGTACATATAATTTTAATAATTATTAATAATTAGTAATAATAAGAAGGGACTCACAGTTGGATGAAGGCGAAATATATATCAAAATAAAACTGTGATTTAAGCACTGATTCACTTTTAAGAAAGTGTTCGTTGTCATTCTATTATATTTATTAATTCATAGCTATTATAATATATTATTTACTGAAATGAAGAAACTCTCTCTCTCTCATATATATATATATATATATATATATATATATATATATATATATAAAACCATGGAGGCTGGAGGCGATAGGAATACAAGTGTCGCTGTGTGCCAGTTTTAGAAAAGGAAAACTCGCAAACTTTTGACGTACGGGTTTGATGCGAGATTGCGGGCGATCATCCTCGCATCCCTTCTTTTAAGTCCCCCTTCACAAACGGAATCTTGTTATCGTCCTCACTCTGACTACACACACACACACACACACACACACACACACACACTACAGCTGAAAATAAAGTACTTGTATAACAAGAGGTCGGGCTACGTCGTAACCAGTGTCGTAAGACTGCTTCCCGTTAATCAAGGAAATTAAGCGACACTGGGTCAGATAGTAGTTAGATGGGACACCGTCCTCTGTGTCGAGACTATGTAGCGACCCGTGGTTCGGATCCCGCGTAAAACTGTAGGTCTCCTCCGTCATATGATCTCAGATGTTGCGAAGAAGGTTAAACAACCCCCATCATTACATTTTGTATAACTACTATAATTGGCAAATACTGGATACAACACCTTTTCACTGACCACTTGTGAACGAAAAATGTAGTGCCATATATATATATATATATATATGAAAATTATTTCACGAAAGTAACACGTGAAAAATATTTATGATGAATAAAACCACGAAGGAAAGGAAACACAAAATGGTGCTCAAGCGCTTTCGTCTAATGACATTAGACGAAAGCGCTTGAGCACCATTTTGTGTTTCCTTTCCTTCGTGGTTTTATTCATCATATATATATATATTATATATATATATATATATGATATATGTGTGTGTGTGTGTGTGTGCGTTAAAATAAGTGACCAGAGGTGAACACGAAGGAATTGACGAACTAATTGCTATAAGATGTTGTAAACGACGCACGCGCAGCTATTTCCATACGCATATTTACGATATATCCGACTTTTGAAATAAATAAATAAATAAATAAATGTTCCCAATCTATGAAAAGGGAAGGGATGGGATGGGATGGGGCGATGAGGGATGATTAAGATCGAGGAACAAGTTGCGGAATCTTAATCCAGCTCAATCTGGGACATGAAGAGAATCCATCCTTTTGATAAATTCCTTCGGGTTAACGCCAGAAGATTTTATTCAGTATTAGAAAAGACCCATTATGCACTATAAGTCTTTTTATTTATATATGTATATTAGTATTATATATATATATATATATATATATATATATATATATATATATATATATATATATATATATATATATATATATAGTAAAACTTTGGTGAAATAAAAGGCAAGATTACTGTACATTAAAGTAATTACGGGAATAGTAATGAATATCCTTGTAATTTCCTACTTATTACCACGTAACTAATACCTCCGAGTGAAATTTACCTTTCCGCTGCATGACAATTACGCACACCTCCGAACAAACGGCGATGTCAGCTAAGAGGTTATCATGACACCTGAAGTGAAGGTAAATCGTGTAATTTTTGAGACAATTCGGAGTAAAAACCGCTTATATATTACGAAGCTGGAAAAGGCATTATTAGGAAAGTTTGGACGCAATGATCATCGTCTGTCTCACCTTTCATATATATATATATATATATATATATATATATATATATATATATATATTATATATATATATGAGAGAGAGAGAGAGAGAGAGAGAGATCAATGTTTTTAACAGATGTTAATAGCTTAAGTCATGTAGGTGAAGGAAAAGTTTTATTGTTTTCTTACAAAACACTCTTCGATTTTACATCCATTCAGGGTACGAGCAGCTCGCATCATCATTGTCATTTACTCTGAGGGTCAACATACTACGAGACTTCCGTACGTGTTTCATTATCACGGGAAAACAATGCTTTGATTTATCATAATCGAATGAGCGGTCAAATTCATAATCATTTCCTTGCATATATATATATATATATATATATATATATATATATATTATATATATATATTATTTATATATATATATATTATATATAAATATATAATTGTGTGCAACCACTTTTTTATTGCACTTATTGCGCGTACGAATTCGTTTGTTCAGGATGGCTCTCGTTATCACTCGATGACCCTTCAATTTTATACGCACAATTTTCTCAGCTTACTTGAAACCCAATTTTAATTTCGAACTTTCATTGTTAATTTAATTTACCCTCAGCTTACAAGAAAGGCCTATTGCATGGTAGCATAGCTTTATATGTGACTTAAGAAACAGCACTTAATTCAAATTCCTTAAAATAAAAATAAATTATTTGCAAAAAATGCGCAAATTTGGTCTCAAACGTTTCACACGAGTTCCGCAGATTTTTTTCGGAAAACATTTCTCCCAAATAAATTTCTGTCACGAACTTTTCAGAAGTCCTGCGCGATTTCACCGGGGAACAAAATCACCAAAAGATATTTGCTCAGCACAAAAATTGTATAATTATTCCCAGAGGAAACCTAATAAACTCAGCAAGCTTACAAGTTAAAATCTGGACATATGAACAAAATTACATTAAAAAATGCCGGACACTTTCGGGTTTTATTTTCACAAAGTTCTTTTCTGACTGGCAATTACCTCATTTAGAGAAGGAGGTTTGAACGCGTGAAACGGCATGTAAAACTGAAAAATGAGTTTCATATTATTCGAACAGAGACAGTTTAAAGTCGGCTTTTAAAATGAAACAGTGCCACAGATTTCAGAAATTTTACAGCACTTCACTTTTCGAGGGCTATGACTACAATTGAAGTTATACCTCTAAGTCGCATCTCAGACTTAAAGAGACTCTTCCCTTCAGTGCCTAAATGACCTATCAGAAACATTACATGACGTCATTTGTACAAACAATACTAACCTCCTATTGATCAAACCTCAACTTCGCTATAAATAAACTCTGTCTTTTCGTAAGAACAAATTTAAACCAAAATTTCCTCTAAGAGGACTTTCCTTAAGCAGCGTATTTTGTGAGCCAATCTAGCTTTTGAAATGTAACATGTGAAACAACTCTCAAATGTTTACATTCAACTATACAAGCTCAAAATGAAAAGGATCTAAACCTAAAGTTTTTTCTTAATTTACCAACAGATCAAATGCGGGGGCTATAAATCCAGTTCTGTGGTGGTCAAAACAACACCTCGTTTTCTTCTCTCTCGAATATCGGATTGCATTTCGCGTTTTCCATGTCTTCATTTTAAAAATTTAATGTTCACTTGAAGTTAAAACCCCTTCACTTCATTCTTTTTTTTTCCTATTATTTATGATTCCTCATTGTTATGACCATTTATATAATATATATTATATATATTATATATATGAAAATATTTCACGAAAGTAACACGTGAAAAATATTTATGATGAATAAAACCACGAAGGAAAGGAAACACAGAATGGTGCTCAAGCGCTTTCGTCTAATGACATCCTCAGGATGTCATCAGACCAAAGCGCTTGAGCACCACTCTGTGTTTCCTTTCCTTCGTGGTTTTATTCATCATATATACTGTATATATATATATATATATATGCACTAGAATCACAAATAACACGTGACCTTATTAATAGCAAACAACCACAAGGAAAAGGAAACACAAAGTCCCGAGCGCTTTCGTGATATATTCACTTTGATAATGTGAATATATCACGAAAGCGCTCGGACTTTGTGTTTCCTTTTCATTGTGGTGTTTGCTTATATATATATATATATATATATATATATATATAATATTTCGGAATTAGCATTCTTTTTAAAACTTTTATTCTCAATATTTTGGTATTTATAATGATCATCTCGCATTAGGTTAGCTTTGCATTGCGTTTTTCTTATATCTCTCTCATCAAATTAAAGTAAATTAATTAGTGTATCTATAATAAAGTTTCCGCAGGTGTTCCAAATATGAAGGTAAGAAAAACTGAAGAGGCGAGATGTAATATTGAACATACTGCAATGTATTCATTCGCTGTGTGTGAAAATATTACGTTATATACAGGGTGGGCCATTTATGTCTGACACATTTTCATTTTAGATTTCTGAGGAAAATGTGTCAAATATAAATGACCCATATATATATATATCATGCGTTTAAATTAATTATAAAGCATGAGACAATTTCGAAAGGTTTTTGATATACGAGAAAACTATGAGGAGAAAGCCAATAAATCATATCGTACATAGCTCAAAAAAAGGATAAAGAACCCCCTTTTTATTCATATTGAACTGACACTATCATGGAACTTTTAAGAACATGATTTATGGCGTAAATGACCATGTATGAGACCCGCAATATACTGTGTGTTGTTGTGTGTGTGTGTGTGTGTGTGTGTGTGTGTGTATATATATATATATATATATAATATATATATAATATTCTATATATAATATATATATATATATATATATATATATACGATCCACATTAATTTCACGGTATTTATTATGGGCCCTACATTTTTCACACAAAATATTTGTATATAAATGTTTTTATTAAATGCATTGAATTTGTTTATAAATATTCCTTCATTGGATATTCAGCACTAAAACTTTCGTAAATCAATAGTATTTTTTTAAAATATATTTTATATTTTTTAATACACGTTGCCTCTTCAATAACCTGATGTGATTCCATTGGGTATATTTAGCATTTTGCTTCCGTGTCATGCAAGCAGTAAAAAATTTGCTTATTTAATTAACTGTTTCATGCACGCTTTTTTTTATTGGCACTCGTTAGCAGTGCCAATGGGAAGGAAAGTTAAAATATTTTTCGGTATACAGACGACGAAGTTCCTATACAATTATATTTATTTATTTATTTAAAAGGTTTTTAAAAATTAATGAAGTATACTATAATATATATATATATATATATATATATGGTTTTAAAAACGAGAGCAATGATAATGTGTGGTGAAGAGTACTTACCATTGTAGACAAAACTAAGTTTCGGGTGATGATACGGATACGGGTGAACTGGTGACGGTCTGTTTGGATCGTTTCTAGACACTTCAGGAATGTGCACCTCGACAATTCGGTCAAAATCGGTGTAAGGAGACCCTATCTGAGGATCATTCGGTTCACTATGACAAGTCTGAACTACATTGGAATGACTGAGGTGAGGATTCGTATGTGAGGGTTCATTCCGTACAAGATCAAGTGGATAATACTGTGGAGTGGCTGAAGGTGGAGGTGGTGCGACGTGTAGGTCGAGTGGGTGGGTTTCACTGTAGACGATGGCGTGGGTGTTTTCTTGGTGGGTGGTATTGGGTGGAAGGGATGAGGAAGGAGCCATTTCGCACTGATTAGGAGATCTTGGTATCCACTCTCGTTCGTTATTTAAAGATGGAGATGGGGATCTTTCTCTGGAGGGTGGGATGGGATAGGGATTTGTGTGCCGCCCCAACCCTGCCTTTTTGGGCATGAAACACCTCGGCATGGTGCCTTCAGCCACCACCCAATTGCCTTCCACTAGGCGACCATCTGAGCTAATCAATGCCGCACTCACTCACATTACCACTTTCAGCCAACCCGTCCCGACACTTGCTCCAGTTTGGTCATTTCCAAGCATTTATATATTTGGTTTTGGGTTGCCACTTCGGAAATATCATGCACTTTAACTCCACACTCGCAATCAAAACCAATATGAAACTGAATAATATTTAAACATTTTATAATATGTGCAGTGTTGTGTATAGGAGTATTCATTCTAGTTCATTAGTTTCCTGCTCTAAAGAATATAAATTACTCTATTTTAAACTAAGATTAAGAAAAAGAATCCTGCATACACGTGTGGTAGGAGGAGTTTGGTGTTGCCATAAGTACATCTCGTAACAGAGCTCCGCCCCCTGACCATGTTCCTGTGATTTCCTAAAAAAAATAATATAAAAAATCTTCGATTATGGTCCTATGACAAAGTCAAACACTACTTTCTTTATTGAATTTTATTTTACGAAGCAAACATGATACAGAACTAGATGATTCCTTTAAGTTGCGCTATTTTTTAACGTTTCATTTTATATATATATATATATATATATATATATATATATATATATAATTATTATAATAAAATAACATAAATAATTGAAGGAGGTAAATAAATTACGTTGGAATTTTATATACTGTAGATGGCTTAGTATTAAAATTGTATAATTATGTAGGCATTTCAATAGGGTTTCTGTAGAAGGTCCTTCATTATTGCAATTAATTTTTCTTTGAAAGTGATTACCTCTGAACATTCTAAAGTATTAAAAAAAAAAAAAGTTGAGAGTCATTTATAATATTTTGTATACGGTCCCAATTATATACAGGGGGATGCGTGTATATAAAGGGAAAAACATTCATCGGAAAATGTTTAAATGAAAAAGGGTTTTTGCAACGTACAGGATAAAAATTTTGGTAAAGGTATCATTCAAGAAGCTCATTTCCCCACGATGTGGGGCGTGTGCCCCAAGGGTTACCTGAGCCAGAGCAGAAACGGAGTAAGTGGTCAACACAACACCACCAGATGCCAGCATCCGGGAGCGAACTAGCGCCATACCGCCCGTAACTACTGAGCTACCGGGTGTCCATAAAATGTTTGCTTTGAAATATAAAATATATAAAAAACACAAAAATTACTAATTGGTAAATTCCCGTTTTCTTTGCATATTTTATTCTACAGGGTGACACGAATAAAATTTTAAAAACAGAACCTAATCATTAGGCTACCAATTAGTAATTTCTTGTTTTTTGGAAGATTTAGGTTTCTAGGCGAACTTTTTCTGAAGATGTACCGAAATCATTATCTCTGGCAATGATGATGATGAAGATCAAAACTATATATAGCATTTCCATGCGGGAAAAAGTATTTGTACGATATGAACCTTTTTATAATGAAAACCATGAAAAGGTGAAAGTGCAGTGTGTTTTAAAAATCCGGCCCCATAAGAATTTCGGATTATTTATTATTATTATTTACTAATTCTTTGTGTGTAGTTATCTTAACCCTATATGGAAAACTATTACAAATTTCTAACCTTTCATATACTCGTATTTATAACTTAACCCTACAGAAAATTCTGTCCATAAGGGTTAAGAACGTTGTTGCAACACACGTTCAAGGACGCTAAAATGATTGGAAGGGTAACAGTATATACATTTTGCGCGTGTGAGCTGCGAGCTACATGGTAAAAAGTAATGATAAGTGAAGCAGTATTTAGCACGTATTATTGATGGATTCAATTTTGAGATTTATAATTGAAAGACAGAAATGAAACGTACGTTTCAAAACTACTTTTATTACGGCAAATATTTTAAGCATTCTTTGTCTCGCGTTTTTTACCATTTTTTATTATTATAGCCTACAAGTATAACACTGTGTATTGCGTGTGTGCAAATATTTGCAAATATTTTAAATGCTTCTTTGCCAAACGATATATAGACATTGTACAAAACACAAAGGAAAAGCAGCTCCTTCCTTTCAAGTTTATTTCAACTCCTCATCAGTGTATCAGTTAATATTCTAAGTGGCAATTTCCTTCCGTATATATATATATATATATATATATATATATATATATATATATATATACCGGGTGTCCGAGAATTATCTGTACAAGTTTTGGCTGTTATTAAAAGTCAACCATGAAGTGTAGAAATTCCAGTGTTGTCCCATTTCACAGAGAAACTCATTAAGTTTTTTCTGATAACAAGTTTTGATAAGTTTTTTCTTTTTTGTACGCGGGTGACAGACATTGATGATTTAAAAGCAAGAATCACAGCTGCTATTGAGCGAATTGATGTGGATATGCTGCAGCGTACATGGCAACATTTGGATTATCGATTGGATGTTTTGCGAATCACTGATGGTGCACATATCGAATGTTTGTAACAACGTTACTTTAATAAAAGAAACTTTTGAAAATACAGATTCTAAATAATCATGTTTAAGAATTTTACGTGTGTTATCAAGAATTTTATTAAAGATGAAATTGTACAGATAATTTCGGACACACTGGAATTTCTAAAAAACTTGTCAAAACTTGGTATCAGAAAAAACTTAATGAGATTCTCTGTAAAATGGGACAACACTTGAATTTCTACACTTCATGGTTGACTTTTAATAACAGCCAAAACTTGTACAGATAATTCTCGGACACCCTGTATATATATATATATGATATACACACGTGAGTTCAATCCCATATATATATATATAATATATATTAATATATATATATATATACACACGTGAGTTCAATCCCATATATATATATATATATATATATATATGAAAATTATTTCACGAAAGTAACACGTGAAAAATATTTATGATGAAAAAAACCACGAAGGAAAGGAAACACAGAATGGTGCTCAAGCGCTTTCATCTAATGACATCCTCAGGATGTTGAGTGTTCCTGAGAATGTCATTAGACGAAAGCGCTTGAGCACCATTCTGTGTTTCCTTTCCTTCGTGGTTTTTTCATCATATATATACATACTGTATATATATTTAAATTTTCCTATAAAAGCAAAATTATTGCTGCCGAGGCAAAGAACGTATAAAAGTGTGCAATTAAATTTTGGAAGGAGTTAGTTTCAGATAGACAAAACTCTGAACATTCTGCTACTGACTGTAAATACGGTAATTGTGCAGTTAAACAGCAAACAGAAAATAACAGTTCACTTAACAATTTCCGAAAAATGTTCACCTACAAACAAACAAATTTCTAAAAAAATTAACATTATTGTTAATATTCTGTTTTCTTTGGATATTTTATTCCTTTTTGGTGACTAATAAAATTTGAAAACAAACCACTTCATTAGTCATTAATAATTTTTATGGTCTTCTGAAAATTTTGTAGGCGAACGTTTTTCCAAAACTGCGCGTCTAGTTATAGTATACATATAGTTAAAAAGAAAACCGATTGCCCCGCAAAAAGGTCAGTGAAAACCAATTCCAACACGACAGCCTTCAGCAAACATTGTGGAAGACTTCAAAATGTTAAATGTTTTAATGTTCACAAAAGAGTGTAGGTGTAGAGCAGCAAGACGCAAGTTATTGTCTACAATACGCAATACCAGAAGAAAATATTGGTTCTCAACAGAGATTCTCACTCGTGTTCACGATGCAGACTCGTATAATTGTAGGAAATTGTCACTTTCTTGGATGAATTCATGCAGACTTTAAAAGTCTTTTGACAGTAGACGCATTTGTGTCTGGCGGCATCTATATAACAAAGGAATTATCACTGAAAATATAACTACATACGGAGGAGTATCTACCTTGGTTTCGGGTTACAATTTGAGGCAGAAGGAGTTACGTGAATGAAGTGAAAGTTTTCAGTTTGCGAGAGAATTATATGACAACTGTCTGTCTGGTTTGTTAACATCTTTAATAAGGTACTCCTCGTTTACGATAGTAGCCATTTCCCTCGGGAGGAAAATCTTTTTATGGAAGGTTGTGCTCCAGATACTCTGCTTTCCCAACTCGAGGGGGAGCGAGGGGCCGAAAGCCATGCCATTAAAATTTTTCTAATTTGGTCAATCCTCTCGTATGAACTTTCTTGAACACACTCAAAAATATTCTTGACCGACACGAAAAGATTCTTTGATTTAAGTTCTACAAGTAAGGCCAAGATGGGCCACAATACCACGAGCGAAGATTGCAGAACGCGAGTATAAAGTTCAAGCTTGATGCAGCTTTGCGGAGAGCTTTGAAAGAACCATTGTACCTACCGACTCTTAAATTCTTATTACCTCTACTATGCCCTATTTAACATAAACTCATATACAGTGTGTGTATATATATATATATATATGTGTGTATATATATATATATATATGCGCCTCGGTGGTGTAATGGTTAGCGTCAGTGACTACGAATCCATCGGCCCCGGGTTCGAGACCCGCCGGCAGCCGGCGCGCAGCAAAACCCAGCTGTTCATCCTTCCACACAATAAAGAAAGTGGTTGGTAGATAAATGGGTACCCTAGGTGGCCTAATGGTTAAGACGCTGGGGTGCTGATGGGACGTGGTTTGGATTCCACGTTCAACTGTAG
>JAJOZX010000830.1:520000-590000 GCA_023014485.1 Bathynomus jamesi | reverse complement strand
CATTTATTAATAACATGAAATAATTTATGGACGATATATCCATTTCATTATTTACCCATACCCCAAACCACTCCTCCTTTCCATCCACAAATCCTACAAAGAAATCACCACATTTTACACATAATTTATTTATATGAAGAGTTGTACAAATATTCGGTGCTACTATAGCGTGATTCCTACCTCGATTCGGCGGTCTACCTTTTAATTATAGCTTCTTACCTTGTTTACTAATTGCTTGTTTACATTCCAATGTACTATAGTAGCACCGAAACTATTTTTTAAATAAATAAAATTGAATAATAAATAGCATTTTATATTTATTATATTTTCATTTATACCTTGGATAGGAATCACACTCTACAGTACTGTAGTTTCGAACCAAAACGGGTAGGAATCACCCTATAGTATCGAAGTCACCGGTAGGAATCACGCTATAGTAGCACCAAATATTCTTTACATCAGTCCCTTCATCATAATAGATATATTATTATTATTATTATTATTATTATTATTATACTTTTCATTATACCAAATCAAAAGCAGTAAGATACATCCTTGGTGATCCAAACGTAACAATAAAGCTGCTATCGGCAAAAACTGAGATTATAGTTTGTCTTTGCTAAGCTGTCGTAAAGACACGTAAAATGACGGAGCTTATATGAAAGCCATAATAGAATTGAAATATAAAGTATAATTACTGAAAATATTGCTTTCTAAAACGGTAGCAAAAAAAAAATGAAGCATTACGTACTTCCACCAATGCAAAGAGCATATATAGAGAAAGCATAAAATTTTAAAATTGTTGCAAATGCTAAATACGTACTATAAATAAGCATTTCCATTCAATTTGGTAGCTCTTTCATCGATACTCTTCGGAAATATTTACAGTGATATAACTTTAACTAAATCTGATCTTCTCGGTACCATATTTAATGTTGTCATTGCTAAGCAATATATTTCTTATGGATAATTAATTTTACTGAATTTATAATGTAATATAGAAATAGATAAAGCAATACAGAACGTAAAATTTGTGAACTAATGAGAATATCACTCCAATGAAACTCAACGGCAGTAACGTTTCCATGAGAAAGATAAATGCTGAAACACGATCTTTACGATTAAACTTAAACAATGGAAATGAAGTTACATATGTGTAATTGAAGGTTAGGGTGGGGTGGGGGGAAGCACTATATTCAATTAAGAGAAGTTATTTGGGGATAATGTGTGGGTTTAATAGTAACTTTATGAAATAAAAATATTGGCTGGGGTTGTTTAATTTCCTTAATTCGTATCATCTAAGGTCATATATGGCAAGTCACAACCGAAAATTAAAACTAGGATCTTCAAATAAACAACGCAGCACTCTACCAATAGACTACATTGACGGATAAAACTTTATAAAAAATTTGACACTTTTATTTCATTATAAAGGTATATGGTTCATATACTATACAGTATAGTATTTAATATTCAACGACTTCTGTTGGGAATTATTCCCACCGTTTCTGTGCATATCACAGCACACTCGCTCCGCGCGCGCGCGCGCACAAGCGCACACAAACATACACACACACACACACACACACAGATATATATATATATATATATATATTAATTTTTTTTTTTTTTTTTTTTTTTTTTTTTTTTTCTGGAAAGAAAGGTTCCGGAACACTACTTTAAATTTCCTCCAATCTTTGCATTTGTTACCCCATCCCAACCCGTGACCATCCCAATCCAAAAGAAAGCGTCCTTCCTATTCCAAAAATTTTGTCATGTAACCAAAAAAAAAAAAATTAAATTGGAATGAAAATAAAAAACATGAAATTTTCTTTTGCATTTTGAAAAAAAAAAAGGTACAGAAACGGCTCTCTGGCGCGTCCCACCAGAAAAAAAAGGCCCTGTAGGGTGTGCCAAAATAATGCACAACTTTTGATTTGGATATAAAAATTTATTTTTTGGGTTGATTCTGTTCATTGTTGACTTAAATAAAATAAAAAGTGTCGATGTTTTGTTTCTAACAAAAACCATTTCATTCCCATGCGGAAAAGGACGGAATTTTTTAGCAGTTCATGACGTGCGGCGCGGACAATGACATTCTCAAGCACTGCCAAGGATCTCTGCTGTGATGCGTCGTATCTTCATTTTAATGTTAATCCTCAGCTCATCCACTGTCTGAGGATTGTTCTCGTAGACGTTCGCTTTGATACCCGCACAGGGAGAAGTCAATTGGTGACAAATCAGGGGAGTTTGGCGGCTATGGATCGTCAGTACGTTGCGAGATCAGTCGAACTCTCGGCAAGTATTGCCTCAGGAATTCCAAGACAACGTCTGATGATGTGAGGGGAGTACCAACTTGCTGAAAGATGACTGTATTCATGTTCACACCTCGTTTCCTCCTCAGTGCCGGAAGGAATTTCCTTCTCAACATATGCGCGTATCTTTCTGCTTTGACAGTGACTTTGTCCCGCTTCAGTTTTGTCCGATGGCACATGACGCCATTTTCCTAATGAATTATTAATTATTTTAAGGTTATTGAAATTTTCAGTATATTTTACAAAGATTTTTCTTCAGCGAACTTTTATACTTTTATCCACAACTGAATATTATAACTTCTGTACATTATGAATACCACAATGCCATTTGAAGTGAAGGGCATGAAACGACTTTGTTTTACATTCAAAACGTAAACACGCAGTCCGATCACGTAAATGACATGATCACCATCAGAAATAGGATACCATTCCAATCTCAGAAATTTAAAGAATGGGATAGTACTATACACTAATATATCGGAAGAGGTCATTCATCGCAAGATGGACGTTTACTCGCGTTTTCACGGCCTCCGTTTTACTCTTTTCTTATTATAATTTGTGAATATTTAATTTTTTTCAAAATATATTTAAACTTTGGAAAAGAGAGTGCAAAACCAGGGTTCTTCCTTGGTATAACTGAAGAAAGTTCGCCGATGAAATAAAATCTACGCAAAGATATATTGAAAGCATCAAAATTTGATATTGAATTTTGAAATTATGACTATTTTTCAATATAGAATTTATTCCTCATGAAAACGTCTTTACGCAAATGCATCTAATGTCAAGTTATAAATTTACCTACGTGAAAAATTTTGGTCAAATTGTACTTTGTGAACTTAAAGTACATCTATTGTATTTCCATTATTTTATATATACACGCGTTTATAAATATAAAGTATGTCGATGTATATAGTATGTCTATACACGCATAAACAAAATAATGGACTCACTTTAGTCAGTTTCGGGAAATAGTTCGATTAGAGACAAAATGAGACAAAAAAGCATAAAAAATGAGTAATCAATATTGAATAGGTTTCTTCTTGAAATTAAATTAATCACCAAAAAGAGTAAAATAAAAAAGAAACACGATATTACCAATTAGTTATTTTTTTTTTTAGAAACTTTGTTTTTAGGCGAAGTTTTTTCCTAAATTGTACCTATAAATCACATCCGTTATTTTAGATATTTGATATATAGACATACAGTATATCGACATAATGTGTATATATATATATATATATATATATGTATATATATATATATATATATATATTATATTAAAGAGAAAATAAATGCAATGGATATACTTTCTGTAACAAGAGACAAAAATAATACTATTGCTTAAAGTTGTCCTTTCGCCCTTGGCCCATCCTTCATGCATAAAAAAAAAAAATTACCAAATTTTTAGGGTATACCCACGAGTAATGAACAATATATTTAAAGACTTGTATAAAACTAACAAATTGATTATATAAACTGTATGTATAAAATAAAATCCTAAAAGAGAAATACTGGTTTATGTATATATTTTGCATTATATACTCGTATGCTTACTCTTTTAATATTGTGATGTATTTATGTCCACCACTATAAACATTCATTATTATTAAACAGTAAAGTTTTATACGCAAATTATTATAATGCATTTCTATCCATTTATTTTTCTTCCGACAAGCTTTTGTGATATAAAATACAAAGACAGATGTTAACATTGTAAAGAATCTATGATACTACCATATTGGACGGTAGTGAAACGGAGTATATTGACTGGTAGAGCTTTTTATGGTCATATGTTTTGTGTATATTAAATATTTTTCACTTACTAAGAAGGGAAGAAGTATGTGAGGAAGTTATAAAGACTTTGTGTGAAAGTAGGAAAAGCAAATAAGAAGAAATAGATATCTGTTATGTATTTATATTTAAGATATTAGATACTTAAGGAAGCAATTAAAATTTTTTTACTTTTAAATTACTTAAATACATAGTAACACATGTTTATATTGTTGAATTTTAAATTCTGACTACATGATGTCGTTCAGTAATTGAGTTACAAATGTTTCAAAAGTTTTCTAAATTATATTATATATTAGCTTTAATCAATACTTGAATTACTTCCCACAGGAAGTAAATTGTACACACCAGTCGACCAGGGAAATTCTCTCGGGGGAGACGTTAGGCAGGAAACAGGGATTGCTGGAACTCCCTTTTCTCTTGTCACTGTCCTCTTTAGCTAATCTTTTTCCGTGTCTCATCTACCCTGTGAGCAGTCCAACATGCTTTCAAACATACGCTTCTCCCTTTATTCCTAACTACACATACATGCATCTTACACACTAACATTCTTTTCAAAATAAAAAAAAGCATAGTTTTTAACAGCCTCAGAGACCTTGATTTCGGCTCTCTTTTTCACTCTATGGTGGGGCAATTTTGCGGGCGTTCGTCTTTGGCCCCTCCTTCCTGCTTATAAAAATCACCCTCATTCCCATTCGCGGTCCGCAATTGAGAATGCACAAAGTGAAAAATCCACATTTGAGAAAAGTCTCTTGATTTCAGAAGGAATGTCACTCCTATTCGTATTCGTGATAAAGGCGCAATATGAGAGTGGTTAATATTTTCTAACCTAACCTAACCTAACCTGGACTAAAGTGAGAAAGACGTGGATGAGAATAAGAATGGCATGAAATGGGAATAGATCGGTTTGAGAATTGTCTCCTTTAAGATTCTCACTCGTAGATTTCTCAGTCTTGGGCGCGGAATGAAATGGAAACGACAATGGCAATGATTAAGATAACATCTAATACTGTCGGTTACCAAATTCTACATACACTGGACCGGTATTATTCCACTCAATATATTCCCATTTCATTCTGTGCCCAAGAGTGGGAAAGCTGAGAGTGAGAATTTGAATGGAGGTATTTTCAAGTCAGTCTATTCCCAATTCATGCTATTCTTATTCTCATTCACGGCTTTCCCACTTTGGCTCGGGTCAGGTTAAGTTAGATTAAGTTATGGTAGGCTAGGTTAGGCTAATGTTAGGTTAGGTTAGGTTAAATTAAGTTGGGGGTTAAGAAATATTAGCTATTCCTATTTGGCGCCTTTATCGCGAACGGGAATGAAGTAGAGTCGTTTCTCAAATCAAAAAACTCTTTTTCTCAAATGTGGATTTTTCACTTTGTGCATTTTTATTTGCGGACCGCGGATGAGAATAGGAATGACATTTAGTGGGAAGTAATCCACTGGACCTTAAGAGATTACTTCCCATTCTATGCCATTCCCATTCCCCATTTTCGGTCCTCAAATGAAAATTACCAAAAGTGAAAAATTCATATTTGACAAATGCGTGTTCTAACCTAACTTATTTTAATCACGTATAACCTAACCTGACATTAGCCTAACTAGTCAGAACGTAACTTATCGTAACCTAACCCGGACCAAAGTTGGAAAGGTCGTGGATGAGAATGAAAATGACAAAGTAGGAATGGCATAGAATGGGAATGGCAAAGCATGGGAATTGTACTTGCGGACACGGATGGGAATGGGAATGGCTTAGAATGGGGTGAGACTGCGTAAATTACAGTATAGGTGTACTGTAACACAATATATTCTTATACAACTGTAAGGAACAAATAACTGTATGCTCAGTTCATATTTTTTTATAATTTGTAAAACTGTGTGCATTGAAGAGAGTAATAATTAGCTGCTCGTTTATTATTCCTATAAGATATTGCAAATTAAGTGAAATTTCTTGAGTTTTTATGGCAAACTCTTATTGTTTCTGTACACTCGTAATTCACCTATGTGGGCATTAATAAGGACTAGAATTATTTCTTAATTAGGAAAAAAGTAATATTAACAAAATATTTAGTTTCAAAGATTTTTACTTTACCACTACTTATATTTCAATTTTTATTCTGAACTAAAATGGTTCAAGAGGAGCCACCATATCCAAATGAGAAAGCTTATTAGTATGATAGTATAGGGTAGTATTATTTAATATTTTGTGTCCACCATTTCCTTCAGTTACTGCAATGATTCGTTCTGGGTATTTTTCTACAAGGTACTGACATCTCTCAGTAGAAATTTTAGGCCATTCTTCAAAAGAAAATTGTTGCAATTCATTCAAATTCGAAGGGTTAGTCTTGCGGACAGCTTATTTCAAATTAAACCATAAATTCTCTATTAAATTGAGATCTGGGCTTTGACTGGGCCACTCGAGAAGAGTGAAATTCTTTTGTTGAAGTCATTTCATGGTGCTCTTATTTTCATGTTTTGGATCATTCTCTCGTTGCAGTACCCAAATGCGATCAATTCACAACTCCCAAACTGAAGGAAATACATTTTCTCCTAAATCCTGCCATTTCTTTCAATTCAAGAGTCCACTGATTACAACAAGCTTTCCTCGACCAGAAGCACTAAAACATACCTAAAGAACCAAACTATTACCACCATGTTTAACCATACGAAGGATATTCTTTTCCTAGAATGCAGTATTTGATTTTCGCCAAACATACCGTTACTCGTTGTTCTCGAATAATTTAATTTTGGTCTCGTCTGTTCAGAGAACTTCCTTCCAGAATGCAAATCCAGCATTTTGATGATCTTTGGCGTACTTTAAACGAGCTTCTTTGTGCTCTTTTCGTAGCAGAGGTTTTATTTGTGCGACTCTTCGATGCAGACCATATTTGTATGACATACAGTAGAGGCAGGGCCGGCCTTAGGCAAAATTGTGGCATGTGCGAACTTTGTATTCGGCGCCCCCTGCCTTCATTTTAACGAAAGATTCATGTAAAAAGTTTTATTTTATGCATAACTTATTTTAGACATAATAAGAAAAACAAACCATTCAAACGTTCACTTTTGGTGCCTTTGCCGCCGCAAAATCTGATACAGAATGTGACAGGTCTATTTTGAGAGCCACATCATTTACAACTGTCAGGATAGCTAGCGAAGAAAACCTGTCGTCTTCCTTGGTTGATCGCAGGTAAGACTTTATGAACCTTAACTTTGAGGAGCTCCGCTCGCCATTTGCAGACAGGTAAGGTTGATAATATTCTGTGTGATACCCAGATGTTCGGAAAGTTTTCACAAAGATTATTATTCAAAATAAATTGTAGTAGTTCTTGAGGAATGCTGCAATCCTTAGGCAGCAAACTTGTAAGATAGCCTATCTCCTCGTCAAGATCGAAATTGTTAATGTCACAGCTTTCTCCGTTTTTCAATGCGTGAAGAAGATCCATACAGTTCTTTAATAAAGTTTTCTTCTCGGGAAGTTGTTTCAGATCATAAAGGAAACCCCAAAAGTCCACACGTTGTTTCATCCGTTCAAACCGTTCTTCTTTTGAGAATGTCACAGTATCTACAAGCTGGTAGAAGAAGTCAACTTTGAACTTAGTTTCCGGGTTTGTAGCAATAACTTCATCTTCACATTCGTAGCTGAACTGGCGTTTCCTATGAGGAATGCGTGAAGGCGACTTAAACACTGGATCGACACCAAGTTTTTTAAACATTTCCTTTGCTTTTATTAAACCTTCTTTATACCCTATATCCCTGTATTTTACAATGTAGTTACGGTAAGCTGTTATCATATTTTTGGCCGCAACAATATAGTTACTTTTGCTTTGCATGTTCTTGCTTACCATAATGACTTGGAAAAAGGATGTCCTACCACACTACGATAGCGATGAGGAAACTATATTTAGTTAGATGGTTTGCGAGAGTAAGCGCATCATGACGGATACCTGCCTCCGCTTTCTCCGATTCAGCTAATGCAATAAGATCATTGTAGATTTCAACTGTCTAGTATCGAATAGCTCTAAGGTTGTCGACCCTGCACTCCCAGCGCTTTTCCCATACTGGCTTCACAGTAAGATTTTTGACATGGCCTGTGAGAAGCCCCCAACGATAAAAAGAGGCAGCGAACAGGACATAAATGCTTTGTACAGCACCGAAAAGGGACATGGACTCCATTGAAGATAATGCAGCATCCCCCACAACGAAATTGAGCGAATGACATGAAAGGAAAAAGGCTTTCAGGTTTATAGAGAGAATTTTCGCCTGCACACCCTTACTTTTTCCTTTCATGTTTGCGCCGCTGTCATACTCTTGACCGCAACAGTCTTGTATGTTCCTGAATGTTAACTTTGCCATTTGATATGTCAATAAATCTTACCGTAAATGACATCTTTTCAAAATGGCTTACATCCGGCGTACAGTCTAATATAAGAGAGTAGTACTTGGCACTCTTCAGCCTTGCAAAAATGTCTTCAACAACTTTTTTCGCCATTAATGCAATTAGTTCATTCTGGATTCTTTTTTCACAGTAATGGTCCGTTACTTCCTTCGATATCACGCGTCTCAAGTGCTCCTTCATACTTCGTCGTACGCTCCTAGTAGCTTCACTAAACCTAGGAAGTTTCTGTTATTCTCCGTCAAGCCTGTCAGATGACCCACAGAAAACCATATTATGTTTCGATAGGTAGAGAGTTACACTTAAGAGTTGCTCTAAGGCTTG
Organism: Bathynomus jamesi; assembly: GCA_023014485.1. NCBI lineage: Eukaryota > Metazoa > Arthropoda > Malacostraca > Isopoda > Cirolanidae > Bathynomus > Bathynomus jamesi. The sequence goes on along the minus strand of JAJOZX010000830.1, from coordinate 581,174 downwards.
TTTCTATCGTTTCTGCTCATGTTCGATTTTGCGTTGAAGCTTTGCGTCAATGCAAGCATTTCGTTTCATCCTTCGTCCTATTCCAACCCATGTTTGATATGATTGAAAATGATTGGGTGACTTTTCATGACTCATGAGAACCGCCGAATTTTGCCTCCTATCACTCGATCCATCAATTACCAGGGATGATTTTGGATTGAAGTCGAACAACTTACAACAAAAGTAGAATATTACTTTATCTATAGACTTCGAATAAAGCAGTCAGTACCGCGTCAGGACTTCACCATAGCTTTCTGCCCAGAAACGCCAAAGAAAAATGACGGTTGTGCTCATCCAGACGAAATGTCGTCATGCTATTCAATTTTTGTGGTCCATTGATCACTAATAGTCTCGAATTTTAGGCGTCAGAATCAACAATGTCTATAGCACCCTCTCTGATATAAATGGCATCTTCATTGTTTTCTGCCACTGTCGTCTCTGGTGTACGCGTGGGATTAAACTGCAAATCAGAGCCAGAATCGTCGATGGTTGTTACCAATTTCCCTTGATCAACAATGGTATCGTCAATGTTTTCTCCAACTCTAATTTCCATTGTTGTAGAAATATGACTAGGTCACAAGTCGGGTTCAGATTCGCCAATGCTTGTTTTCTCCCAGTTAACAGTAGTAACGTAATTACTATCTTCTGCTGCAACCTCAATTGTTATAGAAATTTGACTAGGCTGCAAGTCGAGTTCAGAATCCCCAATGCTTGTTCCGCTACAACTGTGTGTGTGGCATGACCGGAAGTAGCTGACCTTGGAGAGATGGGGACGGGAATAGAAGAATAATAATATCTGTCTCATTTGATCTCAAGAGAGAGAGAGAGAGAGAGAGAGAGATACAAGAACAAGAGGAAGCTTCAAAGACCTTTGGTCCAGTCGGGAAGGTTCCTGTTATTAAACTGGTTAATTTTCAAACTATTCTAGCAGTAGTAGAAAAATGGATGGAAAAGCATGAGTCTCTCTCTCCCCACCCTGCGCTCCCTCCCCACCAGAGGCGTGTACGGAAAAAGTTTGAAAAAATACCTTCACCTTGGAAACGTAGCCAACGAAATATTACAGGAAAAAGGAGAATATATAAGCTAGTTTTACACTTACACCATGCATACATAGAGATCGTACACTAGATAGCATCGCTGTATAAACTAACATATAATATACTTGCGCTGATTGCACAGTGTCGTGTATTGGTATTTTTTAATAAAGAAGATAATATTGTTTAATAAGAAATTAATGTTTTGTTTATAAGAATATGATAATGTTTTGTTTAATAAAGAACATAATAATGTTTAATAGGAAATTTAATTATGGTTTGAACGAAAATAAGAAAATAATAATGGCTTGTTTGAAATTAAGAATATAAAATGCGGTTGACAACACCTGAGATGGGCGGGGAGAAGGAGGATGCCCTAACGGCAGCCCTCGGACGGGGTGTGCCCTCGTTAGGTGGTTTTTCGTATTACTATATTACTGTAAATTTAAAATATTTAATTGTGTCTCTCTATGCGATAAAATGTTAACGATGGGTCCGCACTCGTGTTCCCCCATTTGTTCAATTGTTTCGGTATAAATAAAAAGTCAATAAATAATAAATAATAGTGTGTAATTTATACCCGGTCCCTTCATAGTTCGAAATTTTAATGGCTACCACCGACTCCAGCGGTCTACCCTCGTTTATAAAGTACAACGGAGCGAGTGTAAAGAGAAGAAAGAGAAATGATAAACAACGTGATATCGTTACAAAAACCTTGAACACACGGCTTTGATTTTATACAAATTATTTACAGCACTATTTACCGAGGTATCGGTTCAACAAAGACCCCATGGCCCATTTCAGGCTAGCCCCAAAAGATTAAGAGAGAGATAAAGGTTAAATTCTCCATGTTTACACCCATATACGCGCAAAGTTATCACGCTGGCAAAGTGATGAAATGCTTCTACAGAAAAGGGGTGAAAACAGTAATTAAGAAGAGAAATCGGATTTTCCACACTATGCCCTCACCCGTACCGTGTATCCAGCCACCCAAGAGAAAGAAGAGAAAAAAGAAATCGTGACAACAGAAACGCAACCCTACCTCACCTAACCCTGCCATGCCTTTTTTTTTATGAAATTGTTTCTACAAAATATTTTTCTACTATATTCTTAGACATATTAACACTGCAGGCAATGTGTGAGTGTGTTTTCTGTAATTGGATGTCTGTCCTGTGTATGTGTCTGCCAGCTCTTTGAATGTCGCTGAGTTTCAACTTAGGTCTTTCGCCGTGAAAGGTGTTTATGCGGCAAGTGATATGTTGAGTTGTTCATACTTCGCGGTGTTGTGCTACCACGAGAGTAGAGAAAATCTCTTTCCGGTCAGGAATATCAGTGGGAGGTTCTTCCCAGCTAACAATTTCACGTAGATACGAGGTTATCACAACGTTGCATTTTAGTAAGAATTACGTAGTACTGTAACGTAGATACAACTGTAGTGAATACTCTTATTTTAGTTTCAAGTTAAATGTTAATTTTACCGTCTTGAATTTCGGAATAGTTATAAATTCATTTTAAATTAGTTACCCCTCATAATTCAATTGTGAACCACATTAATACTACTTTTATGTATATTGTATTATTTTATTGTATGTAAACATAATTAATTATATATCACAATTGTCAGTTAATTATTTATATTCAAATATTTATTTTAATCTAATACCATGTCCATTTTACAAATAAATAATAGAAATCCAAGGGTTATATTTTCCACCTTTGGTACTGTCGCAGTTTCGCCTAACGGACTCAATACGGCTAGTGAGATAATCACTGGTTGGCACTTAACTAGCGGCAGTGCTTATGGCTACATCATCCAGGTTAACCTATACCGGATAGATGCGCTACGGTCCCAAGCCGTAGCTTGCCTAGGCCGACGACGACGACGTAAACCAACAATTGGTGACCCCGGAGTTGGATTCCCCCCTTTTACCCGAACGACTAGGACTAGACTGTAACGTCGTTCGTGCCCATCACCCCCTTCACCCGAGCGACTAGGACCAGACTGTAACGTCGCTCGTGCCCTCTGCCCCTCACCCCTGCCCGTGCGCTCTGTGCCTGCGCTCGTCTCAACCTCCACTCCTTCGTTGGTAACTTGTCGTCTTGCTTGTACGTCAGCAAGCATAGGAGAAGATGCCTGACGACGCTGGTGCCATCTCCCACTTGAGCGTAAAGCTCCCCGTCTTCTGGCCGGGTGATCCATTTATTTGGTTCCACCAAGTGGAATCACAATTCAACTTGGGAAGGATCACCGCTAGCAGGACGAAATACGATCATGTTTTGTCCTCTCTACCAGCGAGCATCATCTCTGAAGTCCGTGACGTCATCGTGTCTACTTCCACGAGTGAGGACCCATACAACGATCTGAAGTCTGCCATCCTGTGCCGCACCACTGTCTCCGAGCGTGAGAAACTACATCAGTTAATCTCAAAAGAAGAACTTGGAGACCGTAAGCCCACTCAAATGCTGAGGGCTATGCAGTGCGCTCTAGGCGAACGCGCACAAACCTTCGATAAGGACATCTTTAGACAGTTGTTCTTGCAGAAACTTCCTCCATCAGCTCAGCGTGTCTTGGCCACTATGGATCCTGCTACTCCAGTTGATAAACTAGCAGAAACTGCCGACAAAGTAGTGGAGATTGACACAGCTCCGGTCAACAACGTGAACACACAATCGGAACTGGAGTTGAAAGTGAAAGAGTTAAGTCAACGACTCAACCACGTTTGTTCTCTGCTACAAAATCAACGGCAAAGAAGCCATTCTCGGTCAAGATTTACGAAGAGGCATCGTTCGAGTTCCGGGAAGATCTGCTTCTACCACTCCAAATTCGGAAAGAAGGCTAGGAAGTGCATCTCCCCTTGCAATTTTTCGTCGGAAAACCCCAGCAGCGAGTCCTAATGGCGTCTAGTACTCGCACTGCCAACCTGTTATTCATAAAGGACAGGAACTCTGGTGTCAATTTCTTGGTCGATACCGGAGCGTCAGTCAGTGTATTCCCTCAAAAATCTGGTCATACGCACTCGGAATCTCCGCCTCTATACGCTGCTAACGGTTCACGCATACCCACGTACGGTACTCAGTCGCGTGAACTAAACTTGGGCCTTCACCGATCCTTCAAGTGGATTTTCATCTGTGCTCAAGTGCGGCATCCCATAATCGGCGCTGACTTCCTCCAGCATTTCAAACTCCTGGTGGATCTTGACAAGCGACGCTTATGCGACCAGGCCACACTGCTTTCTGTTCTTGCCAAACAGGTTGCCCTTCCGGACGCCTCGAACTCTGCACTTTCCCTCGTTCCCCCTAATTCCATGTACCAGTGCCTTTTCCAGCGATATCCAGGAATTCTTCAACCGATGCAGATGGGTGATACCATTAAGCACACCATTACCCATCACATTACAACAAAAGGTCCCCCTGTGTTTGCAAAACCCAGACGTCTTGCCCCGGACAAACTGAAAGCTGCCAAATCGGAATTCCAGCTTATGATAGATCTTGGGATAATAAGACCTTCCAAAAGCAGTTGGTCCTCTCCCCTACACCTGGTCCAGAAGAAGTCAGGAGACTGGAGACCATGTGGGGATTACCGGTTTTTGAATTCGACAACCATCCCGGACCGATATCCGGTACCAAATGTCCAAGACTTTACTTCTCTTCTCCACGGCAAATCTATCTTCAGTAAAATAGATCTCGTTAAGGCTTTCCACCACATTCCCGTAGAGCCTTCGGATATTCCCAAGACTGCAGTTTGTACACCATTTGGGTTATTCGAATTTTTGAAGATGCCGTTCGGGCTACGGAATGCTGCGCAAACCTTTCAGAGGTTTATAGATGAGGTCACCAGAGGCTTAGACTTTGTTTATGCCTACATCGATGATTTGCTTGTGGCCAGCTCAACGGAAGAGGAACATAAGGAACATCTTTCACTCCTCTTTCAACGCTTAGAACAATACGGTGTTACTATTAATGCATCTAAGTGTGTGTTTGCACAGCCAACCTTGGAATTTCTTGGTCACACGATTTCGCATCACGGAATTACCCCCCTTCAGGACAAGTGTGAAGTGATAAAAAATTACCCTATGCCAAATAATCAGCGTGAGTTACGTCGGTTTCTAGGTTTGGTCAATTATTACCACAAGTTCATTAAAAACTGTGCCAGTGTTCTTGCTCCTCTACACGCTATGATCACACACAAACGCAAGGTAACGAAATTGGTATGGTGTAGCGATAGTTTACAGGCGTTCGACAATGCCAAAAATGCTATCAATAGTGCATTGTCTTTGTCATTTCCTATCAGTGATGCCCCCCTAACTCTGACGGTCGATGCATCAGATGTTGCGATCGGTGGAGTGTTGGAACAAACCATTAACGGTCAACAAGCACCCATCGCGTTTTACTCGAAAAAGCTGCAGCCAGCCCAAACGCGTTATAGTGCTTTCGGACGTGAACTTCTTGCTATTTACTTAAACGTGAAGCATTTTCAACATTTCCTTGAAGGCCGAGAGTTTTGTGTTTTTACCGACCACAAACCTTTGGTCACTGTCTTCAATAAAAACAGCTGTAACCACTCTCCCAGAGTCATCAGGCAACTCGATTATATCTCGCAATTTACCACAGATATCCGCCACATCAAAGGTGTCTTGAACACTCCAGCGGATGCACTTTCAGATAGTAGATATACTTCTGTTACCCTCAGCTCTACACTGTGGAATGCTATTGCACAGGATCAAGATAAGGATACGGAACTACAAGACCTGCTCAGAGAAGACTCCACTCACTCACTTTCCCTCAAGAAAATGAGTATGCCAGGATTGTCTGTGCCCCTCTATTGCGACGTATCAACAGCTGCTATTCGCCCTTATGTCCCTCCATGTCACAGACAAGCAGTCTTCACGGATCTTCATAAGCCCTCCCATCCTGGTATCCGTGCTTCGCAACACCTGGTTACCTCTCGCTTTGTTTGGCCCTCGATGCGGAAGGATGTCAAACATTGGACCAAAACGTGCCTTGCCTGCCAGCGTGCCAAAGTCCAAAGGCACACCAGGTCCCCCTTTGACGCATTTCCGCCCCCATCCCAGCGATTTGAGGTAATTCATGTAGACATTGTTGGCCCTCTTCCAGTGATTCAAGGCCAACGTTATCTGCTCACCTGTCTCGACCGCTTTTCCAGATGGCCTGAAGCCATCCCACTTCCTGATATCCAAGCGGACACTGTTGCAAGAGCCTTTCTTCATGGATGGGTATCAAGATTTGGATTGCCGGCAAAAGTCATCACTGACCAAGGTCGCCAATTTGAGTCTTCGCTTTGGAAGAAGTTTACCAGCTTGTTGGGTACAGTACATGCGCATACCTGTGCGTATCATCCGCAAGCTAACGGCCTCGTCGAACGCTTCCATCGCCAGCTGAAGTCATCCCTTATGTGTCACGAAGACTCCCATTGGATGGATAAGCTTCCACTCGTGTTGCTTGGTATTCGCTCTGCATTTAAGAGTGATCTGAAGACTACAGCGGCTGAACTAGTCTATGGAACAACACTGCGGCTTCCAGGTGGCTACTTCACTGCAGGGGATAAGTCATGTGATCCTACGGAATTCGCTCAAACACTTTCCTCTCACATGCAGTCCCTTCAGCCTGTTCCCCCTCGATTGACTAGCCAACAGAACATCTTTGTTTCCCCAGCCCTCCAATCTTGCACCCACGTTTTCGTTCGTGTACCTCTTCCAAAACGGCCTCTCCAATGTCCATATGACGGGCCCTATGAAGTTCTCCGACGTACGCGCAAATCATTTCTCATCCAGCGCGGTTCCAAGGTCGACAAGGTTTCTATCGATCGTCTTAAGCCTGCGTTTTTGGAATCAACCTTAAGCGAGGTACATGTAGCTACCAAAAAGGTCCAGCGGAAATCTGTGTCGTTCGGAACTCTTTGAACTTCCTCTCTGGTGGGGGAGTGTGTAGTGAATACTCTTATTTTAGTTTCAAGTTAAATGTTAATTTTACCGTCTTGAATTTCGGAATAGTTATAAATTCATTTTAAATTAGTTACCCCTCATAATTCAATTGTGAACCACATTAATACTACTTTTATGTATATTGTATTATTTTATTGTATGTAAACATAATTAATTATATATCACAATTGTCAGTTAATTATTTATATTCAAATATTTATTTTAATCTAATACCATGTCCATTTTACAAATAAATAATAGAAATCCAAGGGTTATATTTTCCACCTTTGGTACTGTCGCAGTTTCGCCTAACGACTCAATACGGCTAGTGAGATAATCACTGGTTGGCACTTAACTAGCGGCAGTGCTTATGGCTACATCATCCAGGTTAACCTATACCGGATAGATGCGCTACGGTCCCAAGCCGTAGCTTGCCTAGGCCGACGACGACGACGTAAACCAACACAACGTAAATTTGTGTGGTCTCAATTAGGGGAATGTAAAATAATACATGCCATTCTCAAAATTAAATTCAGATGAGGGGGGGGGATACAAAGAAGTCTTAAAAAGGTTTTCAGGTCCACTCCACCAATTACATGTTTAAATGGAACAGCCAGTACATAAACAATTTGCATGTCACTGGCCATTGTGGTTCTTGTAATGTAGCCTGAGCTAAATTAATTTTTGCGGGTTATTTAATAACCGGCAGGTGAAGTCGGCCCTTGATGACTTCGGCCCAGTGATCTCGGTCCACTTGCAGCAGTGATTCAAACCTAACCTAACTTACCCAACTAACCTAAGCTAAACTAAACTGATCAGAAACTGAGTCAGTCTGTAAGAACATGTTCATGTCTGAAAGTTGCAAGGAGATTTCCTTATATTATGCGGGCATGCCTTTTTTGATAATGCAGTATATACAGGACATTTATCTCTGAGTTATGAAGCACACAACGCATAACTTACCGATATTGAGGAGAATTGCAAAAACAAATGATGGAAGCAGGCGGTCTCTCTCAGCTGGCCCTCGTGTTTACAGTCTGTAGTAGTGTTGCCAGATCAGATATAAATTATCGTACCCAAACCCTAAAACTGTTGTATATTTCTAAAAACGTACACTCAACGCTCACCACGTACTGGCGAGAAGGGATTTCAAATTTTAATACTTAAATTACTAGAAATGGTAACTATATTAATTACGTTAATTCATGTACTGCAACAATAGGTAATTTATATATTATTATTTCTAGTAAATTTACATATACTTTCGAAAATTACGTTTCTAATTAATCACAGTGGATAGAATTTGGCCCAACAAAGGCGACGTATTTGAAATAGTAATATGCCGTATGTAACTCCGTTACAGTTTTGTAACAAAGAATAATGTAATACGAAACTATATGGTATGGATGTAAAACCTTAAGTGCAGACAATGTCTATGCTATGTACAAAAACTTACGTCAGAAGTTTACTTGTACTTCACGTGTATACAACGTCATTATGCAACGTTGTATCAACGTTGCAATATAACGTTTAAGTTTTATGTTGTGACTACGTCAGTATAACGTCAATTTCTGACATGGCCAAGATTCAACCAGAATACAACGTTGTATTTTCGTAGTATGTTTGCTGGTCTGTATCTGTTCCCGTGTACTTGTCCCTTATGCAGAATGAAAGTGTTTCGTGGGTTGCTACGGCGAATTCAAGAGTCTTCCACTTAGAGGTGTTTAAGAGGCAAGTGATAAAAAAAATGAGTTGATCGATGGTTGATCATGGTGTGTGTGTGTGTGGCACAATCCACCAGAGACGTCTCTAAAGTGTGGAGAGAATTAAGTGTAGTAGGAAGTGTTTAAACAAACTCCTGCAGGGTTACGCTGTAATACTATTTTCTTAAATTATATTATATGTGAGGACCAAGGTCTTAAACCCTGGAGTGTATTCAGAACTTTGTCCAGACTATTTTTAAACATGTTTACACTTTGGCTTGAAACAACCTCCGAGGGAAGTTGGTTCCAGGTATTAACTATTTTATAAAAGAAATTACCACAGATGGAGGTACTAAACATTTTAAGTTCCAATTTAGAGAGAGAGAGAGAGAGAGTAATGCCTCTAGGCTAAGTAATGCCTGGTTCGATCGCGTTAGCCTACCGAAATAATAAACTGGGTGAGGTTGAATGAGAAGTTATATTAAAGTCCTTGAATGAGTAGTACTACCTGATGTTAACGAGTATACATAATAACGTAAGAATTAATTAGCCAGCGATATTAATCCTATATTGTATACATTTACTTCATACATTTAGATTTAAGCAGTCTTCTCTTTCACACAGCATTCAACTTCCAAACGAAGTTTGGCTGAGACTCTTTTAGAAATCAACCAGGAAATAGAATGACTCATTGAAGGTCGCGGGTTTTGTTGCTTAAAATCAACATTGTATCATACATTAAAACAATTTTCCACTATGTTGACTGAGGACAACATGATGCAATAGAGGGTTAAGAGTGTCCTCGATGTAGATAGGCCATTAATAATAACGTAATTGGGTAAATTAATCTTTAATTAGTTCCTTGCCATATAAATTGCTAAATGTGTTACTGTATTACTCATTAGTTTGTTCAACAATGATATAATAAATGCTGATTACAGCGCAAATTGGAAGCGGTGTTATTAGCTTTGTTAAAGATAGGCTACTAACTTTTTTAAATAACAAGCCGCGCCTTCGGCTTCCTACCTACGGGTAGGGCTTGTGATCACTTCGTGATCTTTAACGCCGCTCATTTTGATAGATCCGACCCTAACGGGCAACTGAGCGAGAGACATTAGTTCCACCCACTTTACGCGAGTCAGCCAATCATAACAGGCGACTGAGCGAAAGAGATATTTGTTACTCCGCTCAACTCTGCTCAAAACCGTGCAGTTTTTTTTTTTATTTACAGATAGATTTTGAAAACGTTAATTTTACTGTAGTATGAAATACTACAAAAGTCTGAAAAATAGTAATTCACTATGGTTATTGATCAGTAAATGGACCCGAATAAAATTAATGAATTTGAGAATTAAATTTTTTGTAAAAGTCAATAGAACAGCATCTAGTTTCGTCAATTGCCAAGGTTAGAATTACTTGTCCACATGACGCCTCCTACCATGGGCGTCGATTGCGCGGGGGGGGGGGGGGGGGGGGGAGACGCATTATTGTCATGAACACCAGTGTATATTTATCATGGAATTTAGCAGTCAATTTGCGTTTTAATAATTGCACGTAGCATTTGTAGCAACAACTATTCAGAGTATTGTTTGATTCGCTGTTTGAAGGCGAAGTGTCCCCCCCACTATTTTAGAGCAATCGACGCCCTTGCCTCCCACAATGCATTGCGGAAAAGCCAAGGTGCGCGGACCAATCAGCAGTCAAGGAATTTTCGTTCTTCCAGCGTGCTATATTTCCGTTGAATAAGGGCTTGTTTTTTTTATAAAAATTCGGATACTTGGAGAACAGTTCATTGTGGTGACGTCCTCTCGCTTTTGGAAAGACCTGATGGTAGCGATTGTTTGAATATGCATACACGTATGCTATTATAAATTTTAAGGATGTTGTAAAAAATTTATAACATGGTTTGATTTTTTAGAAAAACTCGCGAATAAAATATTTATTTACTCTACTGTAAACATAATTTTTTCTAAAAATAGAAGCACCGGCAGTAAAATTCAAAAGGACTGCTAAATGGAATGTCGATTTTTGGCGCCCGTTGGTCGCGGCGTCCTGTGCGGGGACACGCCGCACACCCAAAGAGCCGGCCCTCAGTAGAGGGATGGACATCAATTTTAGATAGTCTTAATGTTTGGCAAATATCACCTGCAGTCACTTGGGGATTCGCAGTAGCCATTCTTTCAATCCATCTAGCTGTACGTTCTGAAATCTTGCAAGGTCGTCCACACTTTGGTTGAGCTTTGATTGTTCCAAAGCATTTCCATTTCTTTACAACTACAGCAAGTAAATGAAATTCATCGTTCCTCTCCTATCTTCCTTTAACTCTTTCCAGACTCGTGTGCAGCAATAACAGATCTCTTAAAAGCTGTGCCCATGCTGGGCACCCATTAACTCAAACACACACATAAACACCTGACAGACAATACAAAACAACGCACTTCGTATCATTACAGGATGTACTCAACCAACACCAATAGAACACCTGCACACAGAAAAAAATACTGAAAGTTAGGGAACATTTAGACATGAGGGGAACACAATTTATGGCAGCAGCGACAACTAACCCACAACACCCTTGCCACTACATGTACAATCATGCACCAACACCTCGCACCATTAAGGTAACACCAGAGAGACATTATAACCAAATACTCCATTCCATACCACGCCCCACAGATATCACACAGTACAGAAAACACATACTCACACCTAACCCACAAAGCACTGCCACGACTCGGTCCGAATGCGGTCCTAGGAGCGAAGCCGCCACCCATTGACAGGTCAGAGACCAGCCTGAGCAGATCGGATCGAGTTAACTTAGCATGATTCTGATGTGGACATCACCCCAACTTACAGACATATAAACACAGACTAGACAACTCCACAGACGACACCTGCCACCTGTGCCAGGACACACCACAAACAATTGAACACATTGTGACAGACTGTACCGCTCTAGCACAACATAGAACACAACACAGCATCACTAGTGCGCTGAACCTCTGGTCCACTCCGGAGAGGGCGATCGGCTACCTGCTTGCAGCCGGCTTGCTCGATCAGGGTGAGCTGATCGGCTAACCAACAACAACAAAATCTTAAAGGCTGTAGACAGCACTTTACCACGACGACCCACTGCTTACTAGTGGCTTGTACAGTATGCCGGGTCGTTTTTGCTTGAAAAAAATTTTTAGGAAGTTTAATTTGCCCTGTATTACGAAAGTTTGTGTACCTTCATATGAAGTATCATGACAAAGTTTCAAGCTTTTATATTTTGAGGTTCCACAAGTCACAAAGTTTTGGCGATTTTTTCCGATACTCCGTATAGTAAACTACAGCTCTTTGCTGACTTGCCATGATAGTTTACAAGGCAAATCACCCAGAATTCACCACAAGGAGGTGGCTGTAGGTCGAATTCCACACCATGCCCACCCCAACCTCCCTTTCATTAGTTTTTACATGTAGTTTATTGACATTTGTATTCGCATTTTGACTCAAATGTAGGCATGTTTGATCTTGAAGCAATTCTTGCCTTATAAAACCATCTCTATTTTCCTGGCCACAGACAGAAGCTGATGCTTCTGTTACAAGTCTGACATGTCTTTCCACAGCTTGTGAATGACATGGGTAAAGTACTTTTTCAATAGAGGGTTAGTTTCATCACCCCTTACGATAAGCTCTAACTGGGTGTTTGTCAAGCTTTTTGTCAGAGGTGGTTCATGTCTTGGGTAGTCTCCCAATCGAATTAAATCTGTGTAGTCTCTTGCCAAGAAATTAATTTTAGGCCGTCTAAATTCTCTAATGCCCGAGGACACACTTTCCCTGGCTAAGAGAATGCGCCGGAAAGCTAACTCTCTCATCACTTGCCTTTCATCAAATAACATCGAGACCAATAAAGTTTCTGGGTGAGCAAAATATGCCCCTCTTTCAATAACAGGATCAATGACTGTCTTAAGCTCATCAGATAGGTATCTTGAACTAGATATCATAAACCAGAGGTGCGGTGCCTTGGTCCCTGGTAATAGTAAGGATTTCGCTTTATATAAACCACGTTGGGGCATAAACGCGAACAATGAATTCGGTCAGAGTTTTCAAGTTTTCTGACGGCTTTTTGGTCGCAACATAAAGTCTATATATCCTGTTGGCTGTCGTAAGCCATCTGGCATCGTTCAAAGAACCTGGGTTGCGGTTTTCAAAGTTTTGGGAACATTGGCCTTCTATGATTGCATTACAAATTTCCATGAGATACTTTTGATCTTGGCTTAGATCGAGATCCCCCGGAATAGAAGGCATATTACTTGATTTGATTGCTTCAAACTTGACAGCTGGCATCTTTTCGCACGCAGTAAGACTTTTGCCAACATTTCCAGCAAGGGCTTTTGGTCCTTTGGTTTTGCCATCCAAATAATTAAAAAAATGGCGGAGAGGTAGCTCATTGGTATGCAGCAAACACAAGAACCAATGAAAAGGAGTATTGTAGTGTACCTCTAGTTGCCTGATAACTCCATTATTTATGCCAGTGTTTATATTGGTTCCATCACATCCAATGACCTTCAAATTGTCTACCTTAATATTGTTACTGTTAAGAAACTTTATCACTCCATTAGAAATGTTAGTTGAATTTCCAGTTACAGGAGTGAAGTGCCCAATATATTTTGATTCTGGTTCAGCTATAAGCGTGATTTGTTCCTCAGTAATTGTTGTACTGTAGTACCTCCCATCCTTACAGAGATTTGCTTTAGTTAAGTCCTTTCTTCCATCAAAATACAATGTTTCTATACTTTCGTCACTTGATTTACTCAACTTCTCTCTGATCTTCTTTCTCTGCCGTCTCACCTTATTCTCATCCATAACATTGTGATAATATTCAGAGGTAATGAGACCAAAATCTTCCAGAACAGTAGAGGCAACGGCTGCACCAGCTCTGTCTGATATTCCGAATCGGTCACAAGTTTTTGCTAATGAAGGCAATTTGCGAGTGAGCTTATGTGCTTCACCTGATTTCTTTATACAGGGTGGGGCACGGGAACCAAGTGTTTTTGGAATAATCAGGAAAATGATATTTATTTTTGTAAAGAAAATATATTGGTAGAACAACATTCGTAAGAACATAGCATTTCATGTCATAATAATCATGTACCGAAAATTATATCTGGCATATGATGTCCTTGGCCGTCGACGCATTGTTGAAGGCGTTTACGAAAATTGGCCTCCACTCTTCCCAGCAGGTCTCTGTTGATTTGGATGATTTGTTGACGGATCGCTTCCTTCAATGCATCTAATGTACGGGGCTTGTCCTCGTAGACACGTGACTTGAGGTACCCCCATAGAAAGAAGTCACATGTGGACAAGTCAGGGGACCGAGAGGGCCATGCAAGTCACCAAATCTCGAAATGAGATGGTTGGGAAACAGGGGGCGAAGAACAGCCATTGACGCTCTGGCGGTGTGTGGCGTGGCCCCATCTTGCTGAAACCACAAATGTCGACGAGCAATACGCCTTCTTCGTAACTCAGGGATGAAAAAGGTGTTCACCATCTCAATGTAACGCCCAGATGTTATGGTAACGGTAACCCCATTTTGTTCGAAGAAAATAGGGACCGATGACGCCAAACTTTCCCACCGCGCACCAAACTGTAACCTTAGGGCTATGCAGCGGTTTTTCATGGAGTTGTCGCGGATTTTCAGCAGCCCAATACCGACAGTTTTGATTGTTGACGGCCCCATTAAGGTGGAAATGGGCTTCATCACTCATTACCACCATCATGTTTTCATTCTGCTCATAAAGTGCAAGCATTTCCTGTGCAAAATTCAGTCGTTGGGGGCAATCGTTTACATTCAATTCCTGCACCATCGCTAACTTGTATGGGTGAAAATGTAATTCTTCATGCAAAATCCGTCTAACAGTACGATTGCTGATTCCGAGTGCAGCTGAATGTCTCCGAGCAGAGCGGCCTGGGCTTTGCAACATCGCTTGTCTGACCCTTTCAACGTTCTCTGGAGTACGCACAGTGCGTTGCGGCCCCTTCGGTTTTGTTTCATTATTGAGCCTCCTGTTCGAAGATTGTTAACCCAACGTAAGATTGTGTCACGAGCGGGAACAGAGTCATTTCGATGAATGTTGAATCTGCGGCGAAACGCACGCTGAACTGCTGTCACTGACTCGCCACTCCTAACAAGATGATCATACGCGAACATGCGGTGTTCTAACGTCCACTGCTCCATGATGGCACCTGAAAGATAAAGGTGAGTGTTAGTTAAAGTTAAATGCTATGAACCCAGGAATGGAATGCTACCTACCGCACGCCCCTCCCATTCCTAATGGCCGATTACTAGCTATTCAAAAAACACTTGATTCCCGTGCCCCACCCTGTACCTTCCTCAATGTAATCATCATCATCACGCTCTCTATCTGTATCTGTTGATGTGTCAGAATCAGGAATTGTATGAAAGTTATCTCAGTCCATTGGCTCTTCCCTGGAAGTGGATGGGTTATTCATATCTCCATTTTCAATGTTTTTAGAAAATCGTGCTCTTTCTTGTTCTTTACGCTCAGATCTTATTTGCAGTTTCTTCGTTGTCTGTAAATCAATACTGCATATTGTCATTTTTCGTGCACCTCTTTGGTCAATTAGGAAAGAACGTTCCATGGCAGGAACTTTTAGCTCTTTTTCACAAGTGCAAGAAAACAGATCATGGCATTTGCAGGCAGCAATATCAAAAAGCCTTTGATTTTTGGATTTGAACGCGGTCAGTTTAGATTCAAAATCTTTCCTTTTTCTACCAGTCTTCATCATATTTCTAGATTTTTCATGACAATCCTTTACTGTGGCTAATATTTGCTGTTCTGATATTGTTGGAATTGATGCACTTTTCCAGATCTCTTTTACCTTTGATGCAACTATTCTTGCCACATCATTAGCATTTGGCTCTTTTTTCCCCTCACTAACTATAAGTAAGAGATATCTTGTTTGTAAATATTCTTTTAAAATGTCTTCATATAGGGGAAGTTGATTTCCACTGAGCTCAGCTTTCCCAAAAAAGGAAACAGCTGGACTCATGATTTTTTCAACAGTTGCTTTCACTTTTACGGCCTCAGCTATTTCGGATAAGTTGGGAAAGTCACTCTGTTAGTATAACAACGCGTATTTAACTATTCAAATAATTATCAATACTGAAAAGAAAAATTGTGTATATATAAATTATATATATATTCTGGACGAAACACAGTCAAGAAAAAACTTAATAGCAACAAGAATACAAAAAATACAAGAAAATCTTAAATAAAAAATCATAATTGCTAAATAATTAATAAAATTTACGTATTTAAATAAAGTTTTAAAAGTTTTAAAGTTTTTTGTAATGTTTTACGTTTTACTTGCAATCTTCAGAGGACTTGCGGAACATCTAAAACTTGATCAATTTAGTTTTTTTAATCATTGTTGGGCATTTATAGTGCATCTACAAATTTCTTGGACACAGGCATGTGGAAATTCACAAATTTAATTTTTCGACCCGGCCTATTGTAGTCATCCGTCTTCCATGAAGATTGAGAGAGAAAACTGTAGAATTCAGAATTACTAAGTCTCTAGTCAACAAACAACCAACTACTGATAAAAATTTTAAGTTCTTCAAACCAAAGGTGGACACACAAAGCATTAAATAATTCTGTAAATAAATGTACGAAAACTTTTGCATTTTAACTTTTATTTTCCTCAAATTCTTTGATATTTTACATTATATAAATGTTGGAACTAAACTAATTTTTTTATTTGTTGACGTTTTCCCAAACGAATGGTAAACTCTTCATAACTGTCCCGAGCATGGTAAAAAAGATAAGGACGAATATAACTGAAATATTTATCTGTACGAATACTTATGAGTGCCACTGTAAATAGTTAAATTTAGTTATAATTATAATAATAATCATAATTACTGTTCTGAAGCAGTACAGAATTGAGTATGTATTTCATATGAGATTCATGACATTGCTTCCAGATGATTTGCAACTCAATAGTCATTAATTTGATAATACATTTTCAAAACTAAAATTTAATTTTGTACACATGTAAATATTTACAAACTTTTACTTCATGTCACAATGATATAATGGGAAAAGTTAACGGAAGGGAAGATATACTGATGCTGATCGCGTGTATATGAAATTCAGTGACGGAAGAGGAAAGGACACACACACACACACACACACACACACACACACACACGCGCACGCGCGCATATTTGCACAAGCGAGGCACCAACTTTTTAAAATCCAATTATCTAAAAAACTAATTAACAAAATTTAATTTAACCTAACCTAACCTTAATGCCATCGAACCGAGAAGGGCGTAATAAGTGTTTTGGACGCAACTAAGGGCTCGAAGGGTGGTTTCTGTTAAGTCATTAAATATTGAAGTACTTACTAATCTAGCCCATTCTAACTTAACCTAACCTAACGTAATCTAACCTAGCGTAACCTAACCTAGTCAGGACCAACATATCTTTTTCCCAACAGTAAAAGTGTTTTTAGATTTTCATATAATTTTTTTTAATGTTCCAAGGTACCAAAAAGGTCACCTCAGAAAAATCATTGGCGCACTCCGTCGTGACTGAAGTCTTGGACAAAAAAAAATGTTTCTCCTCTTATCTCAATCTTTTCCATTTTCTTGACTTCATTGACTGATTCACTTTGCCGAACACTTGTACAAGATCTGAAAAGAATAGACAGAGACTGTTACAATCAAATAACAACCATAGTTCAATACTTTTATCTGTTGCAACAACTGGGTTCCAGCATATCGATAAATGCGTCAGGCTAGGAACTTTCTAAACACTCTTCGTATCTAAACCTAACAATCTGACCAAACATGACCTAACCTACCGCATCCTAACCCAAGAAGGAAAAAACATCTTTTTACCGATGATAAAAATGTCCTACATTTTTTTAATATAATTTTTTTAATGTTCCGAAGTATCAGACGCGTCGTTTCACAGAATATACCTCTGCACATTAGTAGTATGTTTTCAAAAATGGAGAAAGGGTGGAAGAAAGCAAAATTTTAATCTCTCTGGTCCACAGCTGTATAAATGTATAATCTCTCAAAGGGAGTCGGTGGGTGATAAGATAAGGGGGATGGGGGAGTGGGGATGGTGGATGGTGATAATGGGGATAAGGGAGCGAGAGATGGTGATAAGGGAGATGGGAGAGCGGGGGATGGTGATAAGTAGGCGAGCGGCCAGACCCCGATTTAAACAATTTTAATTTCCCCCTTGTACAGAAAGTTGTAATATGTTTTTTATTAGTCCTTAGTGTTCAGTGAACACATTTTTAAGTGGTGTCCTCAGTTTTTGATGTGCGGTTGCCATGGAAACGCCAATATAAACAAACACCTAGAAAATACCTGAGACTTTATTCAGATGATAATTTGTTTTCGTTTCGAACTGAAATACTGTTAACTAATCAACCTATACTGTTTATTATAAGTGTTTACTATCTAGATACACAATTTAATTATCACACTATAGTAAAACGTAATACAATCATGTATTGTTATAGGTTAGGCCCAGTTTTAAATTTACTTCCTCCTTTTATTATCACAATATTAGAATAAGAAAAATATGTGCTGTGACAAATATGTGCAAATGTGTGGTATTGTTGAAAACCACAGTTTAATTATTGTTATTTTTATTTCAGACGATCATCTATATCAAAGGTCACCAACCTGGGCGGTAGCGCCCACTAGTGGGCTCACATTAAAGGTAATTAAACATTTATTTCATTATATTTTATCGATTATGTTGATTTATTCTTTTTGATCTAAGGTGGGCGATAAGCTTTTTTAATTTTCAAAAAATCGTAAAAGTGGGCGGTGAACAAAAAAAAGGTTGGTGACCCCTGATCTATATCAAGCATGGCAGAACCTGACTCAAGTCCATTAAAATTTCTACAGACGAAGAAACAGAGACTGTCAACAAATTGGCAGAAATGCGTTATATGTCACCAGAGTCGCAAAAGTGGGTATTGAAACATTATTGTCAACATCATTGTTACAAAGACTTGAATCTGAGTTTGATAACCTTACAAAATTACATAGTATGTCTGTTACATATCATCGTAGCTGTTATCAATCATTTACAAGTAAGAAAAACATTTCTCATGTTATTACAAAATGTAGCACGCATGATTCTGCATCACATGGTACTGAAGAACAAAGTGTTCGCACACGAGCTCAAACATCCAAGCTTACTGATTTTTCAGTATGTTTAATATGCAACGCGCGAAAGAGGGACAGCATACATAAGGTGCAAACAACTACATGTCAGAGTAATCTCTATCAAGCAGCACAAGCTCGGAAGGACATTTCTATGCTAGCCAAAATTGAAGGAGAAGACTTCATTGCAGTTGATGCTGTTTACCACAAATCCTGCATGGCAAGCTATACAAGCAAGCATAACATCAGGGGTTCAAGGTAAATGGAAGAAGGAGAGAACATATACGAGAAGGCGTTTATGGCACTAGTAGGAGAAATAGATGTTAATCTACAACAAGAAAAAGATTATAAGTTGTAAACCCTGCTAGACAAAGTCCAACAGCTTTTACCTGACCACATTGATACCCAAGCATACCGTGCAGAAAAACTTCAGCGCCGTCTCATGAAGCATTATGGTGATAACATTGTTATTCATGCCCAGCGAGGACAGTCCAAGTAAAGTGTCGTTGTCAGTAGCAGTGTCAGCTTAGGAGATGCTGTCAGAGCCTTTGCTCAACTGAAGGAAGATTTCAACTCTAATGAGATGACACTTGGTTCTGCTGAAGAACAATCAAATGTTCCAGTGAATTCAGAAAGCTTACTTCATTCTGCCATTGGTATGCTTAGAAAAGAAATAGCACAAATTGAAAAGCCAACTGAGTACTACACAGATACTGAAATCGGCCTGAAAACATCTGAAGAATTTGTCCCAGCATTTTTACAGAAGGCGTTTCTCTGGTTGCTGAGCAAAGAGGCATTTGAATCGTGTGATTCAAATTACCAGTCAGCAGAAAAATTACAACGTAGAGTCTTAGCTCTTGCAGAAAGTGTTATTCATCGCAATGACAGTAATATTACATAGCCCCCCCTTCACCTAGGACTTGCAGCGCAACTCCATCATGATCATGGAAAACGAGATATAATAAACACTCTCCATGTCCATGGTTTCACCATAAGCTATGATCATCTTCGACGTTTTTTAACTGCCCTAGGAAAAGATGAGCTTAAAAGAATGCAAGATCGCATATACATACCACATGGCTTAGTCTCACGACAACATGGAGGAAAGCTGATTCAAGAAGGTGACGACAATATTGATATCAACTGTGCAACCAGTGATGGAAAGGGAACATTTCATCCCATGGCCCGTATTGTATTTCAGGAACAGGCTATTGATGCAGTTGGGACTGGCCTGGTCGACAGAGTGAAGATTGGCTAAGAAAAGTCATTGTCTCTCGACTGTAATGATGCCAAGGCACTGAAGAATGTACTGCATTATGAAAAGCCCAGGAAACGACCAGAGCCGTGATGATGCGAAGATCAAGGTGAAATCACTACATTTTGCTGGATCAGACATGCAACAAACTACTCCCATCAGAACCTAGCTTTCTTCAACACTTTAAGAGAGCATCATTTCAGACCCGCATTTGGATGTTGGCTCACGTTGCTAAACCAGATATGTCTTCACCAGATGGAAATGGGTGGCAAAGAGAGGGTGATGAACTAAAGTTGAAGTTATTTGATGGACCAACAACTGCAGAAGTATTAGATGAGTTTCTGTGCTCATGCCGTGGACGCAGACAATGTAGTAAGAACTGCAATTGTGCAACGAATGATATGGCATGCACAGAGGAATGCGTCTGCAAGGATACCGAGGACTGCATGAATGAACAAACCCATCACAAACCACCGCTGGATGAGCTAGATGAATAACCATATTATCGCATTGTGCATTAATAATTTATTAGTGTGTTTTATATAATCTGTTATAACGTGAGTTATTCCCCAGTATGGGGTAAACTGCTAATAACGCATTGAATTGATATGCACTGACTTGACTTACATGCAGTTTTGTAATTGAAAAACAAGTTGATACTTTTAGTGGAAAGATTCCAATTTTAACTAATGATTTCTGCTTTAAATTTATTTAGTAGTTTGCTTCATAAAGATAAGAATTGTTGAAATTTAGTTAGTTTAATTGATTTTAGTTGATTTTAGTTGATTTTGTGTTATGTACATTAGGGCGGAGTGAAAAACTCATTTTTCGAATCTTCAAATTGGCTAGTGTGGAAAATGTGTGGAGTAGTGAGGAAATAAGCTGGTATAAATGTAAAATTATAACATTAATATCTTCAGGTGCCACAATGACCTTCAATATTGAAAAAAATTGAAAAAAGCAGATTTTAACCAATAATTACAGAAGAGTCCACGATGCACAATAGACAAGAATTTATTCACACTTGTATAAAAATAGCTCAGTCAACCTTTAAAAAAAGTTTCTATTCTCTAAAAACAGTTTTCTATAGTCAGCTCACTCAGCTGTCACGTGAGTACCTCGGTTCAGTGTAGCTGTCGCTCTCGTAGCAGGTGGGTGTTCTGTTGTTGGCGTTACTCAGATAGTCTAAACTATATTTCTTATATATTTTGCATTTCTGTATTGTGTTGCCCTAAGTTTGCCATGTACTATTAACTGAAATTAACGTATAATTGATATTAGCTCTCTCTTTTTCAGATTTGTATACTTTCAAAATGTCTCGAGTTTGTGCAAAATCAACCAGGGCCTCAACTGAGTGCCCCATGTTTGGTATGGGGGAAGATTTGTGGCACAGGAATCTTCCTACATACGAAGGAGTTTTTAAATATTACTTGTTTGTAAGAAACGATTTGAAACAGAAAACTAATAAAGATCCTTCAATATCTCAAATATTAGAACAAGTTGTTGATAAATTGAAAACAATTTGGGAAAGTGCTTCCGTCCCAATTCTGTCAGACAGGCGAATTGAAACAATGTTCAGAAGCTACCACGAAAAGTATCGTGTCATTATGAAGCCATACCAAACCAGAAAAAATTCTGAAGCTTACAAAGCAAAGATTGATATGTTCAAAAAAGAAGCACACACGAAACTTTTTGACATTGCAGCGTGCAAGTGCAAAGTACTAACACAATGTTCTTGTCCCAAAGAAAAAACGGTTCCAAAGGAAGAAGTGACGTTCCTCTTAGATCAAAGGAGTGAAAGAAAACTGTTTATTGATAGAGTAGATATTACACTCTCAAAGAAAAAAGCATCTACGTTGCTAAGAAAGCAAAAAGAAGCTGTGAGGCTCACCAAAGAATCTTCACAGGAGAAATTGCAGGATACAAATGTTGAATTATCATCATCGACATCAAATAGTGAAAGTGAATCTGGCGAAATATCAGACGATACATTTCCAGAGCCAGTTAGCTCGAAGAGAAAGCTCGAACAACCTGAAGAACAATTATTCAAGAAAAGGAAAACTACAAATCTACCTTCAGTGGCTACTGCTTGTGACAGGACTGCAGTTTCAGATCGAGCTGCAGCATTCATTGTTAGTGGTATTGCAAGATATTGGAGAAGTTTCTATTGACAATACATCTGAAGTAGTGGATAGGAGTAAAATCAGAAGAGAAAGACAAAAGAAGAGATCAGAAATTATGAAAGATCAAAATCAGGTCCCAATCAGAGGAATCTATTTTGATGGTCGAAAAGATTCTACACTCTTCCAAGAAAAAAAAGAGTCCAAAGTATATCAGAAGAAGGTAACAGAAGCACATATCACTTTAGTGAGAGAACCTGGTTCAGATTATTTGGGCCATTATTCTGTGAATTCTGGATCAGCTGAAGAAATATGTAAAGGAATGTTTGAGTATATTGGAAATAATGACATGAACCTGGAAAACCTTGTTGCCATTGGATGCGATGGTGCAGCAGTCAACACTGGAGAAAAGGGAGGCGTTATAAAGCTTATAGAATTGAAGCTGAAGAAGCCAGTTCAACATTTAGTGTGCCAGCTCCATGCCAATGAATTGCCATTACGCCATTTAGTTGCAAAGCTGGATGGAAAAACATCTGGCCCCCGCGGATTCACCGGTCCTATTGGCAGGGAATTAGAGAATGTGAGAGTCTTCCTATTGTCGAGTTTGAAAGGATTGATGCTGAGGAACCAACTGTAGACTGTGAAGATCTTAGCACCGACCAAAAATATCTAATTGATATTCATCAGGCCATAACAAAGGGATATTGCTCTCCAGATCTTGCTCATCGTAGTCCAGGCAAAATGGCACATTCACGATGGCTGACTACAGCAAATCGTTTGCTTCGTCTATACGTTTCAACTGTAAGTCTATCTGAGAACCTCATGAACATTGCTTCTTTTATAATGAAGGTCTACATCCCAATGTGGTTTTCTATTAAGCAAAGTACGTCTTTTGTCAATGGCTCAAAACATGTTTTCAAAACTATTGAACTAACAAGAACACTGAATGACGAAGTAAAGGATATTGTAAACCCTGTCATACAAAGAAATGCATTTTTTGCAAATCCAGAAAATATTCTAGCATCAATGATTCATGATGACCGCAGCGCCATAAGAGAATTAGCGTGGAGGCGAATAAAGAAAGCACAAACAAACAAGGAAAAAGTTGTGAGGCGTTTCACAGTACCTGTTATTCACTTTGAAGCTACTGATTATACTGATTTAATTAATTGGCAAAAATGCATTGTCACTGAACCACCTGTGACAAGACACCTGACAGAAAATGAGATTGAAGAATTCATAGAAAACAAGAGTACCCCTCCATTCGAGAAATTCCCTTGTCATACACAAGTAGTAGAAAGAATGGTAAAATTAGTGACTGAAGCATCATCCAAAGTATTTGGATTGAACGCGCGAGATGGCTTCATAAGATCAACACTTCAGTCACGTAAAAAAATGCCATCATTCGAAAGTAAAGCTGAATATAAAGTTTAAATAAAACGTTAATAGAAAAAAACATGCGCAAGGATGGGTGGTTGGGAGGGCATGGGTGGAGCTCGACACGCAGCCACCTCCTCGTGGTGAGTTCTGGATTATTTAGATCATTAATCAAAAGAACATTGATCTAAATAAACTAAGAGCTGCGTAATTCAGTAACTATTTTGGTAATTGGAACACTTAATATATAATAATAACAAGTAAGTTTCAGTTATTGTACTAATGCAGAATATAAGAAAATTATTATTTCACTTTTTTCGACGGCTTTGTGGCACCTGAAGATATAATTTCGCAGGACTAATATTTATGCACAGTCATTATCTATAGCACCCACATATTTTCCGCACTAGCCATATTTGAATTTCGAAAAAAAGTTTAAAAACCTCATTTTCGATCCGCCCTAATGTACATCGATATACGTATAGTAACTTAATTTTTGTTTTGCAAAATTGACGTTCTTCAAATCTCAATATCGGTCCTTTCACACAGTTAACAATTCAAACTTTATTTTCAATTGCAACATTATTATATAATATATATGTATTGTAATCATGCCAACATTTGCCTGTTTTTCATAACCGAACGATAAACCTTTCTGGTGGCATGCGAACAGAGGTCACATTATTAACCCATGTAGGTACATTACTTTGTATGGTGATTCATCACTTTAATATGGCATTCATTTTGTTCAACATAGTGTATTAATGCTTGGAGTATCAAAATACCTGAATTATTGTACTCGAAATTAGTTTTGTGTAACTCATATTAATCAGTTTTGTGAAACACCTGTATTTTAGGTGATATTTTTTGGGTCTAACAATAACGTTTTTAGGCAAAAAAAAAAATATATCATGTAAAAGAATGTTTTCATTGATAAATTGATATAGTGTAGCACTAGAGCTTTCAGAAAATGTATAACTTCGTGGGAAATAAACCTTGTCTTCACTGTTCATTGTGTCTTCAAAGATTTCAGTTGTCATGCGTGAATTGAAAACATGAATATGCGAGTACCTGTGCATAGCTGAAGTTAATGGCTGATTTTACTATCTTAGCACACTCAGAATGGAGGACAACATGCCAAACTTATATGTATGTCCAGATGGTGCAGATCATTTTAGGACATTTATATTTCTGTATGAGGGGGGGTATTAAACTCAAAAAAATATGGCCTGTTATCAGCGTTGGCTACTCGCCTAAAGAGGGATAGGGGATCTCTGTGGTTCACGGCTGTGTGAACACAATCTCTCAAAGGTGGGTAGGGAGGGGGATGATGATAAGGGAAAAGTACAGCGTGTCCCAAAGAAATGTATACCCACTTTGTTCGATAATACCAGCTTTGAGGATAATAAATATATTACTTTTTATGTTTTTTTAATAAAGAATTTTCTCCTGAATCTAAATATGCAATTATTTTTATTAAAAATTGAAGAAGAAAAAAGTTACAGATGTTTAAATTATAATTATTATTTTCGAGACTTCATGTGCGATATTTTCTAATATTTTAACCGACTGTTTTGAGATACTTATGTTTAGTGTTGATATTGAAGCATAAATGTTGTAATTATTAGTTAATTAAAAAAAAAACAAATTCCATGGTTAAATGACACTTTATCTAAGATGTTCGACGTCTTCCAGAACGTTGTTTTTGTAAGTTTTGCACAGTGCCGTCGGTTTCAAACTTATCTCGTATACGTGCAAAAATATTAGAAAATATCGCACATGAAGTCTCGAAAATAATAATTATAATTTAAACATCTGTAACTTTTTTGTTTTTCAATTTTTAATAGAAATAATTAGATATTTAGATTCAGGAGAAAATTCTTTATTAAAAAACATATAAAAAGTAATATATATATTTATCCTCAGAGCTGGTATTATCGAACAAAGTGGGTATACATTTCTTTGGGACACGCTATATATATATATATATATTAGTGTGTCCCAATTTTTTTTGTTCCTGAAGTTTGTCATGCACACCCCCCTAGTTTCTTCCACTCGTGAAAACATGCCAGCAAGATGAATTTCATTCATGTTCTTTAATTTTAAGGGTCCCCTCAAACCATGTGTTACTATTGCTGAACGGCTACTCTCTACCTTATACTAATTGTAGCATATTTCTTTTCAGGTTATGGATACAAGAAAGCAGGAGACTGTGTGGTTGGTGGGGGTGTTGCGAAATGAACCCCTGGAAACGCTGTGTCAACTCCCGACAGTGGGAGATGTTCTTCGACGTCTGTTGTTCTTCACTCGGAAGAAAAAAATGTCCACGGCGGAAGCTGCCAATGTGGTAGCTGATGAGGTTATGGCGGTGTGGGCTCGGGCATCTATTCCGACCTCCCACAAGCCCAAGTGCGTCGAGAGGATCAAGGCCCTCTCCACGGACTACGAGAAGGTTGCCAGAAACCGAAACCGTGGGGGAGAGAAGCAACTGGAGCGGGAAAAGGGATTCCAAGCCAACCTGAATACACTGTTCGAAACAGCTCATGCCAATGCCATGAAACTCATCAAAGTCCCTGAAGATCGAGACTTTCTGAATGACCAGCGAACCGTGTGGAAGATGTACATCGGAGGAGAGGACCTGGAGTTTGCTCGCAGGGCAGTGGAGCGGGAGAAACGCCGAGCAGCTGAAGAGAAGAGGAAGAAGAAAAGCCGCGAAGAGATGGACTCACTGCAAGCAAAAGAAATGGTGAAAAGTGGGTCTTCTTCTTCTTCGGAGTCCATGGCCGAAGCATCCAATGATGATGTCCAATATTTCTCTCCTGGTCCTTCGGCTCCTCGATCCGCTCCCAACGATGGCCAAGTGTCGGCAAGGAGGATCATCCAATATCCCAATTTTGCTGCAGCCCTGGATCGAACTGGAACTCAGTACGCCAAGCGATGCACATTGTGGCTCCAGCACTCACTGCTGCGGGAGTTGAGTTATCCTCGGTCACCTTGTCCAAATCAATTCTTCACCATTCACGGCAGAAGTCCAGGAAGAACTTGGCAGCCGGAATCAAGACCGAGTTCAATCCTGATACGCCGCTTGTCGTCCACTTTGATGGCAAACTCCTCCCTGATTCGGATGGAGGGAAATCGGATCGCATACCAGTGCTGGTCAGCGGGAAGAATCTTGAGAAGTTGTTGGCGATCCCAAAAACCCCTGACAGCACGGGACAGCGGATGGCTGGAGCTGTTCTGAAGGTGCTGGACGATTGGCCGCAAGTTCAACCATGGATTGCCGGTCTCTGCTTCAACACAACAGCGGCAAATACCGGTATTCACAGCGGCGCTTGTACGATTATCCAGGACCAAATGGACCGCCATGTTCTTTTCCTGGCTTGCAGACACCACATGATGGAATTGGTAATCACCTCAGTCTTTGACCTGTTCTTCAGGTCTTCTGGCCCCGAAATTGCGCTGTTCGCTCGCTTCAAATCCCAATGGGAGTTCATCGACCAGAAGCAGGCTTCTCCGTTCAACGGCGATGGCCCAAGCGACATCCTTTCGGAATGGGTGGCGTTGAAAAAAGAACAGATTGTCCACTTCATTGAAGACCAGCTTGAAGTTGGCCACCCAAGAGACGATTACCGGGAGTTCCTGATCCTCGCTCTGGTCTTCTCGATGGTCATGGCAAACGAGATCTCCGGTACAATCGTCCTGGAGCATACCACCGGGCCAGGTGGATGGCCAAAGGCATTTACTGTCTTAAGATGTTCATTAGAGTGTCCCAATTTTTTTTGTTCCTGAAGTTTGTCATGCACACCCCCCTAATTTCTTCCACTCGTGAAAACATGCCAGCAAGATGAATTTCATTCGTGTTCTTTAATTTTAAGGGTCCCCTCAAACCATGTGTTACTATTGCTGAACGGCTACTCTCTACCTTATACTAATTGTAGCATATTTCTTTTCAGGTTATGGATACAAGAAAGCAGGAGACTGTGTGGTTGGTGGGGGTGTTGCGAAATGAACCCCTGGAAACGCTGTGTCAACTCCCGACAGCGGGAGATGTTCTTCGACGTCTGTTGTTCTTCACTCGGAAGAAAAAAACGTCCACGGCGGAAGCTGCCAATGTGGTAGCTGATGAGGTTATGGCGGTGTGGGCTCGGGCATCTATTCCGACCTCCCACAAGCCCAATTGCGTCGAGAGGATCAAGGCCCTCTCCACGGACTACGAGAAGGTTGCCAGAAACTGAAACCGTGGGGGAGAGAAGCAACTGGAGCGGGAAAAGGGATTCCAAGCCAACCTGAATACACTGTTCGAAACAGCTCATGCCAACGCCATGAAACTCATCAAAGTCCCCGAAGATCGAGACTTTCTGAATGACCAGCGAACCGTGCGGAAGATGTACATCGGAGGAGAGGACCTGGAGTTTGCTCGCAGGGCAGCAGAGCGGGAGAAACGCCGAGCAGCTGAAGAGAAGAGGAAGAAGAAAAGCCGCGAAGAGATGGACTCACTGCAAGCAAAAGGAACGGTGAAAAGTGGGTCTTCTTCTTCGGAGTCCATGGCCGAAGCATCCAATGATGATGTCCAATATTCCTCTCCTGGTCCTTCGGCTCCTCGATCCGCTCCCAAGGACGGCCAAGTGTCGGCAAGGAGGATCATCCAATATCCCAATTTTGCTGCAGCCCTGGATCGAACTGGAACCTCAGTACGCCAAGCGATGCACATTGTGGCTCCAGCACTCGCTGCCGCGGGAGTTGAGTTATCCTCGGTCACCTTGTCCAAATCAAGTCTTCACCGTTCACGGCAGAAGTCCAGGAAGAACTTGGCAGCCGGAATCAAGACCGAGTTCAATCCTGATACGCCGCTTGTCGTCCACTTTGATGGCAAACTCCTCCCTGATTCGGATGGAGGGAAATCGGATCGCATACCAGTGCTGGTCAGCGGGAAGAATCTTGAGAAGTTGTTGGCGATCCCAAAAATCCCTGACAGCACGGGACAGCGGATGGCTGGAGCTGTTCTGAAGGTGCTGGACGATTGGCCGCAAGTTCAACCATGGATTGCCGGTCTCTGCTTCGACACAACAGCGGCGAATACCGGTATTCACAGCGGCGCTTGTACGATTATCCAGGACCAAATGGACCGCCGCGTTCTTTACCTGGCTTGCAGACACCACATGATGGAATTGGTAATCACCTCAGTCTTTGACCTGTTCTTCAGGTCTTCTGGCCCAGAAATTGCGCTGTACGCTCGCTTCAAATCCCAATGGGAGTTCATCGACCAGAAGCAGGCTTCTCCGTTCAACGGCGTTGGCCCAAGCGACATCCTTTCGGAATGGGTGGCATTGAAAAAAGAGCAGATTGTCCACTTCATTGAAGACCAGCTTGAAGTTGGCCACCCAAGAGACGATTACCGGGAGTTCCTGATCCTCGCTCTGGTCTTCCTCGATGGTCATGGCAAACGAGATCTCCGGTACAATCGTCCTGGAGCATACCACCAGGCCAGGTGGATGGCCAAAGGCATTTACTGTCTTAAGATGTTCATCTTCCGAAGCCAATTCCACCTGACCACTCACGAGGTCCGGTCACTACGCAGGATAAACGTCTTTGCCGTCACCATCTACCTCCAGAGGTGGTTCGAGGCTCCATTGACGGTGGACGCGCCCGTCAATGACCTGGAGCTGTTGGAGGACCTAGAGCGGTACAAGGCGGTGGATCATGATGTAGGTACCGCCGCATTGACGAAATTCCGGGGCCACCTCTGGTACCTAAGCGAAGATTTAGCCGGACTCGCTATGTTCTCCTCCAAAACCACCGATGCAGAGAAGACGGCCATGCTCCAAAACCTGCACAAGAAGACCGAAAACCCAAAAGATCTGTGTCGGCTGGCGGGAAAGAGTGTCTTGACCGTGAGACGGTCGGATTTGAGCACCTTGGTCACGAAAAGGACTCAAAACCTTTTTCATTGCCTGAAGCTGCCGGTTCCAAAAACCCCCAAAGATCTCGAAGGATGTGCACCATCGTTGAAGTCTGTGAACGACGCGGCAGAACGGGCGGTGAAACTGGCGGAAGATTTCAACGAGGGCCTGACAAAAAACGAGGAGGAACGGCAGCTCATGCACCAAGTCGTCGAATACCACCGCCAGCAGTTCCCCTCAGCAGACAAAAAGATCCTCTGTCCCCCGAAATGAAATGTGCCATTAGGAAGAATTTCCATTTCCTTTAATTTAGTCATTAGAAAGAATTTACATTTCATTCTTCCATTCTAGAATGATTAATGCTGAGCATTTACGTTTGTTCATATAGGGTCGAATAAACAAGGTCAATGAGGGGACCCTTCCCCTCCTAATAGGCCAATGAAATTTCGCCCATGTTTTCCTTTCTTCAAGTGTAATTAATTAAAGGGGTGTGCGATTTGACTCTTGCAAATTTTTATTTTCACATGTGAGGCTGGGACACCCTAATATATATATATATAGGGTGGGGCACGGGAATCAAGTGTTTTTTGAATAGCTAGTAATCGGCCATTAGGAATGGGAGGGGCGTGCGGTAGGTAGCATTCCATTCCTGGGTTCATAGCATTTAACTTTAACTAACACTCACCTTTATCTTTCAGGTGCCATCATGGAGCAGTGGACGTTAGAACACCGCATGTTCGCGTATGATCATTTTGTTAGGAGTGGCGAGTCAGTGACAGCAGTTCAGCGTGCGTTTCGCCGCAGATTCAACATTCATCGAAATGACTCTGTTCCCGCTCGTGACACAATCTTACGTTGGGTTAACAATCTTCGAACAGGAGGCTCAATAATGAAAACAAAACCGAAGGGGCCGCAACGCACTGTGCGTACTCCAGAGAACGTTGAAAGGGTCAGACAAGCGATGTTGCAAAGCCCAGGCCGCTCTGCTCGGAGACATTCAGCTGCACTCGGAATCAGCAATCGTACTGTTAGACGGATTTTGCATGAAGAATTACATTTTCACCCATACAAGTTAGCGATGGTGCAGGAATTGAATGTAAACGATTGCCCCCAACGACTGAATTTTGCACAGGAAATGCTTGCACTTTATGAGCAGAATGAAAACATGATGGTGGTAATGAGTGATGAAGCCCATTTCCACGTTAATGGGGCCGTCAACAATCAAAACTGTCGGTATTGGGCTGCTGAAAATCCGCGACAACTCCATGAAAAACCGCTGCATAGCCCTAAGGTTACAGTTTGGTGCGCGGTGGGAAAGTTTGGCGTCATCGGTCCCTATTTCTTCGAACAAAATGGGGTTACCGTTACCATAACATCTGGGCGTTACATTGAGATGGTGAACACCTTTTTCATCTCTGAGTTACGAAGAAGGCGTATTGCTCGTCGACATTTGTGGTTTCAGCAAGATGGGGCCACGCCACACACCGCCAGAGCGTCAATGGCTGTTCTTCGCCCCCTGTTTCCCAACCATTCATTTCGAGATTTGGTGACATTGCATGGCCCCCTCGGTCCCCTGACTTGTCCACATGTGACTTCTTTCTATGGGGTACCTCAAGTCACGTGTCTACGAGGACAAGCCCCGTACATTAGATGCATTGAAGGAAGCGATCCGTCAACAAATCATCCAAATCAACAGAGACCTGCTGGGAAGAGTGGAGGCCAATTTTCGTAAACGCCTTCAACAATGCGTCGACGGCCAAGGACATCATATGCCAGATATAATTTTCGGTACATGATTATTATGACATGAAATGCTATGTTCTTACGAATGTTGTTCTACCAATATATTTTCTTTACAAAAATAAATATCATTTTCCTGATTATTCCAAAAACACTTGGTTCCCGTGCCCCACCCTGTATATATATATATATATATATATATATATATATATATATACAGGGTGTTTGAAAACTTTCTGTACAAATTGCAATGGGGGATAGGCAACACCAAGACAAACCCTTTTCGTCTATAAGTGTATGTCCGCTGACGTCACCATTCGGCGCGAGAGGGCGCCGCTGCAATTGGCTAAAAGGTGAAGTGGGCTAGACTCGCGCTTGCCGCGGGCATTCTTAAATCGGACGTAGTACGCGTAACATGGAGCGCTTCACGACTGCTGAGATGGCTGACATGCATATGGTGTATGGGGCTGCCAATGGAAACGGAAGAGCTGCTGTGAGGTTGTACCGACAGCGCTTCCCAAACAGAGGTGTGCCAAACCACCAAACGTTTGCGCATTTGCATCGGCGACTGCGAGAAACTGGAACATTCCATGCAAACATGCATGACACGGGTCGGGAGAGAAACGTGCGCACTCCTGACATGGAAGAAGAAATCCTACGGCGATTTGAGGACAATCCAAGCGCAAGCACGCGAGGTGTTGCACGTATCCTCGGTGTGAACCACGACCTGGTCTGGAGAGTGTTGCACGAGCAGCAGTTACATCCGTTTCATCGTCAGAGAGTCCAGGCATTACAACCTCGGGATTACCCTCTTCGTGTGGAATTCGCACGCTGGTTTCTGCAGCAGACAGCGGTGCAGCCTAATTTTCCGGCTTATGTGCTGTTCTCAGATGAGGCCTGTTTCACACGTGAGGGTGTGTGTTTAACATGCACAATTCTCACGTGTGGGCGCACGCAAATCCACATGCTACACGGGTGCATGCTCATCAAGAACGGTTCGCCGTCAATGTTTGGGCGGGTATCGTCCATGGCAAGTTGATTGGGCCGTACCTGCTGCCTGCCCGACTCGACGGGCGGGTTTATCGGATATTTCTTGAAGAAACGTTGCCGGAACTGCTGAAAGATGTTCCCGTGGCTATTCGTAGACGAATGTGGTTTCAACACGACGGGGCCCCAGCACACTCCAGCAACGATGTGCGGGATTATCTGAACGCCACTTTTGGGGACCGATGGATAGGCCGGGTGGGCCCGTAGCCTGGCCACCGAGATCGCCCGATTTAACATGCCTCGATTTCTTCCTGTGGGGACACATGAAGAACCTCGTGTACGAGACTCCCATTTACTCAGAAGAAGACCTCGTAGCAAGAATCGCTGTCGCCGCTGGAACTGTTCCCGAAATGCCGGGAATCTTTCGACGTGTACGTCGGTCAATGCTTCGACGCTGTCGGGCATGCATTGATGCTACCGGTCGCAACTTTCAGCACCTTCTTTAAATAAACATGCCTTCTTTAAATAAACATGTTACGCGTACTACGTCCGATTTAAGAATGCCCGCGGCAAGCGCGAGTCTAGCCCACTTCACCTTTTAGCCAATTGCAGCGGCGCCCTCTCGCGCCGAATGGTGACGTCAGCGGACATACACTTATAGACGAAAAGGGTTTGTCTTGGTGTTGCTTATCCCCATTACAATTTGCACAGAAAGTTTTCAAACACCCTGTATATATATATATATATATATATATATATATATATATATGCAGGTGGGGGTAATAAAAGAAAATGGGGATAAAATAAGGGGGAAGGGTGATGGTGATAAGGGAAAAATAAAAATATTATAAAAGAGCTTACTGTAGACATATCCAGGGTAAACTACATTTTATATTGTCGGCAAAGCTGTTAGACAGCTCACTTTATAAGAACATCAGAAGCATAAGAATAAATCAAAGCAGTGCAAGCCTCTCTAGGTTATTCGTGTTCAAAGTAAGAACCAATCCAATACATTGCTATAAAACACTTATCTCTTCTATTAAGAAGGTAGACGAGTATCTGAGCCCGTTTTCTGTAATTCGATGTCTGTCATGTGTACGTGTCTGCCAATTCTTTGAATGTTGCTGAGTTTCAACTTGGGTCTCCCGCCATGAAAGGTGTTATGTGGCAAGTGATATATTGAGTTGTTCATATTTTGCGCTGTTGTGCCACCACAAGAGCAGAGAAAATCTTTTTCTGACGAGGAATATCAGTGGAGAGTCCCTGTATCTATCCCCGTGTACTTGTCCCTTATGGAGAATGAAAGTATTTTGTGGATGATCACCCGTTATTCCTACAGCGAATTCAAGAACCTCCCACTTAGAGGTGATTATGGGGCAAGTGATGAAAAGATGAATTGCTCAATGTTTGATCATGTTATGTGGGACACAAAAAATCAGAAGAATATCTCCAAAGTGCTGGAGGACTAAGTACAGGAGGAAATTTTTAAACAAACATAAAGGAGCACTGGTCGAGAGGGTACCTCCAACTGACCAGACCTACAATTTAAAAATTACCCATGCATAATGGGGAATAATAATGCATAATATACATATTTTTTATTTTGAGAAATGTATTAATTTTTTATTGCGAAATTTGAGGTACTCGTACAATACTTAAAACTAAAGTTCCACTATCACTAAGTAGCTTCCCTGGAGATGAATATGACTTCGGAGGTTTTGACTCCCAAGAGATCTATCTCATCAAGCTTCCCATCATCTGAAAACTCCCAGTGCTCTAAAACCAGACCGGCCAGCACCTCCTACTACATTTATTGGAAAAGGAAACATCACTACTTCTATATAAAACTATAAAACTTTCTCTAGTTATCTAAGTTAGATGTTCCGCGATTTAACTAAAAAGTACTCACATTCTTACACTATAAACCAAAGTAGCGTCCTTAAAATTGAAAAAAAAAACATTCGGAGGTTTTGGCTCTCGAGGGATCCCATCAAGCTTCTCTTCTCTACCAATGGGGGGTATCTTCTGAGAACTCCCAGTGCTCTGAAACCAGACCTGACCAGCGCCTCTTACTACATTTATTACAAAGGGAACAATACTATTTGTACTCTATCTTAACTATCCCTCCGTTAAGCAGCACCCTACTAATCATGAAAAAAGGGAAAGGAAGGAAGGAGCAAAGGAAAGAAAGGGGATAGAGGAGTGGCTTCCCAAGATAATTTAATTGCCTATTCGGAGGTTTTGACTCCCCGAGAATTCCCTTCTGATAGAAACATAAATCAAAATTAAAAAATAAGTATCATTTGAGAACTCTCAGTGCTCCGATGCCAGACCCGACCAACACCTCATACTACATTTCGACTAAAAGAGAACATCACCATCCCCAACTCCACCCCAACCAACTCCCGTTGTAAGTGCCCCCCCCCCTTTGTTGGCTTATTCGGAGGTTTTGAATTCCGAGCGTTCTCACAATAACAACACTCATTGCTCTGTAACCAGATCAGACCAGCGCCTCCAACTACATTTACATCTTTTAAGGGAAATCACTGCTTCTATCTCAATACATAAATACCATGTACTTAAAAACCAGCCATCCTTGTATACTTAATCAGCTATTCGGAGGTTTTGACTCCCAAGAATTTCCATCAAGCTTCCCGTCTCTACCAACGAGGTATCATTTGAGAATTCACGGTGCTCTGTAAACAGACTCGATGAACACCACCTACTACATTTAAAACAGAGAGAAAATCAGCCATTCCATATAATAACTAAAAATCACAGCCCCAATTTACCCACCCTTTAATGCAAATTAATGCTACTAAAATACCTATCCAACCTATTCTCAAACATGTTATCTGAAGTACTTGTCACGACCCTCGCGAGTAGTCTATTCCACCTTTTGACTATGTCATAGGTGAAGATCACCCTCGCAACGTTCGTCTCATATCTTTTACCCCTAATTTTAAAACTATTATTTCTTGTATTGTTCCTATCGACCATGTTAAAAAAATTCCCATAATTTACGTTATCGAAACGATTTAAAATTTTGAACACCTGAATTAATTTCCCTCTTAAACGTCGAGTTTCAAGCGTATACAAATTCAGCTCTTTCAGTCTATCTTCGTATGGTTTACCACGTAAGGTTGGAATAAGCTTTGTTGCGCGGCGCTGAACCCTTTCTACCATTTCTATATCTTTCTTCATAGAGGACGACCTAAACTGTACACAGAGATGGGCAAGATCACCAACTTTGGTGATCTTGAAGATCAAGATCAGATCACCAGAAAAATGTGATCTTGAAGATCAAGATCAGATCACCAGAAAAATGTGATCTTGAAGATCCAGATCAAGATCGTGATCTTGAAGATCACTTTTCAAGATAACTTTTTAAGATCACTTTTATATGAATTGAAAAAAGTTGTACTCTTGTAGAGTAAACAAAAACAAATTATTTTGTTAATCACTCCTGAAAAGTATCACTCCTAATACTCCCCTGAGGGCTGAGGCAATACAAGCATCGCATCCTACCCATGTCACCTGATCTAAACCACGGGGATTGACGATTCCCCTTTCAGTTTTTCAGGTGGTAAACTTAAAACTTAGTATTATCATAACTTATCAGCAAAGAAAAAACTATTAAATGACCTACATATAGTTTTTAGTTCTATTTTTCTCAATTCTCATTTCACCAGGTCCATAACCCATATCAATGAATGGTCAGCATATATAAGTAAACATTTTTTACATAGAATTTAATTTTACAGTTTTACTGCAGTACGCAATTACTGACAATATAAGGGTAAAAACCGCAAGTTAAGAGTGTTAATTTAATGTTCAACCGCTGTAAACATTTGCTTTCAGCAAAACCAATTGTTCAAAGTTACCATCCGAGAGACGACTTCGTTTGGGGCTATGAACCATGCCAGCAAACGAAAACAACCGTTCCACTGGTGCAGAGGAAGGTAGCGTGGTGTTATACCTCTTGAAGATCTTCTTTATAGCAGGATACCTATCTAAAGAGTCGAGTGCCTTACTGGTGTCCTGCAAATAATTGAGGACTTCCAAGTCTTCCTTGTTGTTAGGAGCAGAGAATGAGCCGTCCATAGTTCTGAAGAAATCGTCTTCAGATGATGAGTCTGAGTTCACCGAACTATTACCACTGCTGTCAGAATTACAATTTCTTACAGCCATTTGCAGCTTGTCTTTTACTTGAGACTTGATTGCTTCATGATCGCCGAAATTAGGCCCTTGCAACAATGATATCCATCTAAGTTTGAAATACGGATGAGATACTGAGGCCAAAACGGCATCAGTTACCTCGGGGCTCAACGACAAATAATGACCAAATCTGGCATTGAAGCCAGAGACGACTGCTGCCAGTAATGGCATGCAGTGTCTCAAGCGCAGGTCGTTTGGTTGGATAGGCTCCAATCTTGCGGGGGCATCTTGAGTCACTAGGACTGTTGGAAGAAGACAACCGTAGTAGCATTCTTTCTCTGCCTGTAATTTGTTGAGGGCTGCTGCAATTGGTTTTAGAACAGACAAATATTCTGAAATAAATTCCAATTCATTGTCTTTGAGGATGGGTAGATTCAGTTCTTCAAGAGCTACATTCACGTCGTTCTTATGTTTATATATTTGGCTTAATGAGTCGTACATTGAGTTCCATCGGGTGACGCATGGGTACCTAAATTGGACGCCAGTTATTTCCTGTATTTTTTCTGCTGACTTGGGTTTACCAGTAGCATTCCACAGCGCCGAACATTTTCCCATTGCAGAATGCTTTATCTTCTTTAGTCCAGGTGAATTCAGTCCTTTATCTGCATCAGTTGTTGCTACCAAGTTCAATGTGTGGGAGGCACATCGAATATGGGATGATAGTTTCACTGACTCCTCTCCATGCTCTCCTGAATGTTCAGGAAAGTTGCTGATGATAACCTCTTCATCTGAATCTTTTTCATCATCATCTTCATCTGCATCATCTTCATCAATGTCGTCAGTACGATTCTGAACACGAACACCAAACTCTTTAAAGCATTTCACCATGTTCGATGCATTGTCGGTGACTGTAGATACAACTTTTCTATAAGATAAACCATGCTCCGAGTTGATCCTGTCCAATATTCCAGCAATTTTATCAAAGCTATGTGTTCCACGAAATCTTCGGCATGCCAGTGCAGCTGATCCTCGCGACAAGTCATCATTGATCTGTAATGTAAGAATATAAAATCAATGTTCGTATGAACATTTTTTTAAGCTTAATTTAATAATATTGGTTAGACACGCACCAGCTAAACTGCGCCACCAAACATTGAAGAGAAGAACTATGTGATATAAAGGAGGCAATTCAGCGATGAGTCGCCTACCATACCACCACATCAGTGACCCATCCCATAAGAGCAAAATGTGGAAGAGTCCATATTCACAGCCTGTGAATATGGACTCTTCCACATTTTGCTGTGAATCAGACACAATGACAGATGACAGAATCAGTGAATTAGTGTGAAATTACTGTGAATCACAGCAAAATGAAGACTCACCAAATTAATGAATGAGGAACACATGTCGAATAATTGAAAAGATTATACTATAAGTCTATCAGACTATCAGTCTATCACCAATGGTCAATTTATCAATTATATAAAAATAATACACTAAATCAATAGCATACCCAATGCGCAGTGACTCCCATGAAACTGCGGTGATTAGTTGACCATATGTCGCATGTAACACACACATGGTCAACTGCTGCCAGTTTTGCTTGTATGTCTTCCTTCATTGTACTGGTTGTTGTTGCAAGAGATCTACAGATCTACAGATCTACAGAAGCTAAGGCTAACAAAGACCCTAAGATCCACTCTAAGGTTAGCCCGAGAGAAAGGAAAGAGTAGCGGGTTAAGAGAAGAGAAGAGAATAAGGGGTTAAGTAAGAGCAACACCTATCACTCATGGGTTAACATTCATTCAGAAAAAGAGGAAAAGTGTCTCACCATCATCATCCGCCGGCCACTGCCGACAAGTCAGAAAAATAGTCGGAGAGAATAGGAGAGGGGTGAAAGATGAAAAGAAGTAAAATAAGAACGCTTACAAACCATGCAAACACAGTCTTAACTCACTGTCATACCATGCAAACTACAAACATGCAAGAAGAGAGTTAGACATGCAAGGTAAGGAAAAAAAAAAAAAGTAGGTAAAGTTAAACAAAAAGTGGGTTAGTTTACGCTATGAGCTACATCTACATTCGTGTTAGTCTAATTTTTTTTTTTTTTTTTTTTTTTTTTATTGCTGGCATCACACGCTGGCATGTCACAAGCTGGCATTCATCGTCAACAGACTCATCCTCGAGCACCACCACCAGAGCTCCTGTTGTTAACTTTCTTTTTTAACTCTAAACAACGTTAATATTTTTAAAATGTCTGTCAAGACGGTTCTTAAACACATTAACGCTGGTAGAATGAACGACTGACGCGGGAAGATTATTCCATTTATTGGTCAACCTGAACAGCCGGGTTGACGTCTGAAAAAAATATTTAAAAATTAAAACAAATACAATAGATTAGCTATGGAAAAAATATCAAAATATTTAGCTAGGCTAGCGATAGTCTAATGTTCATACAAATAATATGATTAATTATTTTAATCAGATATTAGCTATGGAAAAAATAGCAAAATATTTGAGTTATACTAACATGAAAGAAGATCCTTAAATTCATGTAGTTCAACTAGGCTCAATGGTAGGAGCCCATTAGCCACAAGCGAGAGAATCTTCTTTTCAAGGATATCCTTGCATATTGGTGGTCCTGGTTTTTGCTTGGAAATGTGGAACATGCTTAGTGTTGACTGCTTGGCAATTTTGGCAGGGCCAGCATTGCTGCCGCTGGCATCTTCTTCTTTAGCTGGACGCTTGCGAGATTTCTTCTCCGATTCATATTCACCCAAAAGATCCGAATGTAGTTTCTGCACAAGAAAATAAATTATTATCATGCGGAGAGACTTCTTGAACACCCTGTATAATATTTATCAGAGTATCAAACTTCTAGTTGAAATTAATACTTAACAAGATTCTAAAATTTTGTTATCTTTAACTAAAATTATTTTCACCATGATCAGTGCATTTTTATCCTATGTTAAATTGAAAGCCGAATTTCGTCCTTCAGTAACTAAATAGGAGAAATTACAGACATGGATCAGACAGAGAGAAAGACAGATACACCTGGCGTTTTATTATAGTTGGATATCGGCAGTTTTTAATGTAGTTACTAGTCCATAATCTATTAATATCTGAAGTGCACAATATATTCAAATGGACGTCTATGTAAATGTAGCATTAGTCTTGTATGGCACCAGTCACTTAAAATATGACTTGAACCATTATGTTAATGTTGCTACTTACTACTTAGTTACTAAGTAGTACTAACCCTGAGGTGCCTCAGAAGATTGCTTGTTGAGTCGAGGCCAGCAGACAAAATTGTAGTTTTCTTTGTACACTGCCTACAAATAACTTTGATACTGTTTCCAGTTTTTTCGACAATTTGAAAATATTTTCCGTTCAATAGCACAGATTGATCCTTATTACCAACATTGTTATCTAAATATATTGAATACTGTTCTGGTGACAACCTAGAATATTTGGTTCCCTTGGGAGCCTGTTGAAGTTGTAAAATTGCACTCATTATTAAAAAATTCAATCTGTAAATAAAATATGTTTAGAATTAATTTATTATGAATACGGACCTATAGGCTATATTTTATGCCTATATATAATAATATATTAATAGAACACTTTTAACATAATTGCACAGTAAATTACACTTTTTACGAGCCTAAATTCCACAACAACTACACCTTCCATGAGCCCACGCATGACGCAAGTCACCCAACTAACAGAAAACATAAACAGTCGGTGTTGAACAAAGTTGCCACCAGATGTCGCTTGGACAAAAAACAAATGACATTCGCATAGCGGCATATTTAAGAATCTGAAATTAAAAGTGATCTTGAAGTCTAAAGTGATCTTCAAGATCAAGATCACAAGAAATAAAGTGATCTTAGATCAAGATCAAGATCACCATAATAAAAGTGATCTTCAAGATCAAGATCAGATCAAGATCGTGCCCATCTCTGAGTGTGTGTATATATATATATATATATATATATATATATATATATATATATACACACACACACACGTGGTATATAGAAAACAATGAAAATATCACGACTAAACCTAATCAATCGTCAAGGGCGATTGACATTGGGGGCTTATTAAAATTGCGGGGATATAACGGAAATGTACCTATTTGAGAGTTGCGTAGCCTCTGGGGGGGAAGCCATAGCTTCGCAGGCTTCCTTAGAGCAACAGTGCATTTTTCTGTGCGCATGCTTAGCCCACTCGGCTAACTAAAAAGTTAATGCATATCTCTTCATACCCTGATAAGGGGACAATACATTAAGTGAAATATAATGTAATAAGTTCTCTTTCTCTGACCCTAGCCACCATACACTCTGCCTCTAGCCACCATACTGTGACAACGTCTCCACTCTGCCTCTTAAAAGACTTCTGTGGGCTGTTTGTTGAGATCGTGCATTTCTGTATATAAAAAAAAATCTCTCCATATATTGGTGTTCATATTATGAAGTTGTGAAATAGTGTGGAGTAAATATTTATTTCATAGTTTAAAATTGCCGTTTACAAAATACGTTCGCATGCGCGGTATATTTATTTCAATACTCTTGAGATTATGTCGATGATTCTAAAGGGGGAATAGTGTTTGCAAATTTTTCAATTTAAAGTCCTATACTGATGAAAAGCTTCAAGAGTTAAAGAATTAAATTTCTAAGAATTTAATTAAAAATTCGAAGATAACTTAATTAAAAATTTAGGATCACCCGAAGATCAGGGCCCCCACAGTCTTCGTTAGTTAGCCTTATAAGGCTAACTAACGAAAATATCACGACTTAGTCTAACCAATCGTTAGGTTAACTGTATCTTCTAAGGCTAACTAAAGAAGGCTGGGAGCCCTGACCTTCAGGTGATCCAAAATTTAATAGTGACGTGCAAAAATGTCTGTGTACTTAAAGTTTCAAATGCTAACAATAATTTAAAAGTAGTTGAACTTAATAATTCTTCGAATTCCGTCGAAAAATTAAACGATCAAATTAGACAAGTTCAAAATAATTTCAAAAGGTTGATGCAAAAGTTGAGAGAATTGTCAATGACATTAAGTCGAATAGAAGCAGTTCAACTGTTGATAGTTTACTTTGGTTAGAAACGGTGCTAAGCCAAAGGTGTTGTCAAATTTTCAGCTGGATTGAAGGATGTACTCTTATATTGTAAAGAAAATCTTTGCCCAGTTCAGAAGACGATTAATGTCAGTGATCAGTTAAATATAATTATTTCAGAAGTTAGCGCTAATAACTTAAACTTTAATTTTGGGGTTGCATATAGACTTTCTTCACAAGGAGTAGAATTAGACGTTGAAATGTATAACATTTTAAATAGCATCGTTACGCATAAGGAATTCATTATTGTCGAGGATTTTAACTGTCCAAATACAAATTTCTTTTCTTTAAACAGCGATGCTGTGGGTTTACGTTTGATAGATTTTCTGGAAGGTAATATTTTTATCAAAAAGCACTAGAACCAACCAGCAGTGAGAATATTTTAACGACAAATAATAATTTAGTTCAGAATGTAGACATCAGAGAAAATTTATGCAATAGCGACTATAGCATGATACGCTTTTCGGTTAACGTTAAAACTTCGAGAGTTAAGTAACTTTATGATGCCTGAATTTAGGAGAGCAAATTTCGATGAGTTTAGATTTCATTAACTTTAATAAATTGGGGTGAACTATTAGCGGTAGATAGTGTTCTTAGCATGTGGGATAATTTCAAGAATATATTCATAAATTTAAAAGACCGCTGTGTACCTCGGAGAGTTAAGAGAGGTGAATTAAATGTGCAACCATGGTGGAATAAAAATATAGGAAAAGCAATCGCAGATAGAAATGTAACGTACAAGAGGTAAAAAAAGGGAATGTGCAGCATCACTTTCAGACTTATTTTCGTGGAAATGTTAAGCGGTTGTTTTGATCTGCTGAACGAAATTTTGAAATTCAAATAGCTCGTGAATGTAAAGAAAATCCTAAGAAATTTTGTAATTACATTAGAAATAGAAATTCTTTGAGGGACAATATTGGGTTACTGGTAGACTCGGGTGGTAACTTAACAAATAACTATGGGGAGATGGCGATAATTTTAAATAAATTTTTACATAAATTTTTACAGTTGAGGATACTTCTTTTAGTCCGGAGGCTGGCAATATGCTTAATGACGCAAATGGGACTTTTTCATTGCTTACTGACATAACTCTCTACACTGAAGAGATGTCGGTACTTTTCCGTTATACCCCGGCAATTTTAATAAGCCCCTAATGTCAATCGCCCTTGACGATTGGTTAGGTTTAGTCGTGATCGTTGTTTTGTGTGTATATATATATATATATATATATATATATATATATATATATATATATATATATAGAGAGAGAGAGAGAGAGATAGAGAGAGAGTTACAAGAAAGAAGTACCTCAAAGGCCTTGCAGCCCATACCGAGGAGGTACCAATGAAAACAAGGGAAAATTTTCTACACACTTAAATAGTGCAGGATTTGGTCTAACCTTTTCTTGAAATGATCCACGGAGGAACTGTTCACAACTTCTGAAGATAACCTGTTCCACGTGTCACAGATCTTATAGGTAAAGTAATTCCCACACACACTAGTCCTAAACCGTTTCAAATCCAACTTCCAACCATTGTTACGAGTTGGGTTATCATTTAAACTAAACATGCTTCTAAAATCGACATCTTTGAACCCGCGTCACGTAAGTGTCGATTGTAGCCCATATGCCTAACGGAAGGGATTAACTTTGTGGCATTCTTCAGCCGGTTTTCAATCAACCTACCTACTTCCCCACCATACCCAGCGCGCGCACTTTGGCCATTAGCCGGTGGTGAGGTACCTCATCAAAGGCTTTCTCATCAATTGCCCTACTCTTTCATACTCACTCAACATGACGTGGAAAAACTCGAGCAAGTTAGTGAGACATGACCTATGCCGTCTAAACCCATGTTGGAGTCCCCAAGTAGCTTGTAGGAATCCAAATGGTCAACAATCCTACCCGCTATTATCCCCTCTAATTATTTACCTACAACTGAAGTGAAATGGTGGTGTTTATAGAGGTTCCAAAGCCTCTCTTCCCCCGCATGAGGTAGCAGTAGGGTCCTAATAGTAAGAGTAGGGGAAAAAAAAAATTTAGTATTTAGTCAGAGGAGAGCATCCTTAACCTAAGCTAAAAGGACAGAGTAGGGATGGGAAGGGGTCCTAGTAACCACGGGGACAGGTTTGTACAACAGACTTCACCCGCCCTCCCGAAAGAGAGAGAACCTAAAGGAATTGGCAGCCAATTTCTCTAGAATCCCACGACTCGGGACCGGAGGGCTGTCACACCCCAAGTATAAAGTTTACAATACCCAGAACGAACGTGCATAACCTTTATACCCCCTGCGGGGAGAGAGAGAGAGAGAGAGAGAGAGAGACGAGGAAAAGAAGTACCTCAAAAGGCCTTGCGGCCCATATCGAGGAGGTGCCAATAGCAACGGGTGCCAGGGAAAATTTTCTACACCCTCAAATAGTGTGCAAGATTTGGTCTAACCTTTTCTTGAAATGATCCACAGAGGAACTGTTCACAACTTCTGAAGGTAACCTGTTCCACGTGTCACAGATCTTATACGTAAAGTAATTCCCACACACACTAATCCTAAACGGTCTACAACACCCGTTGGGTAAGCTGTGAGAATTTCGATTAGGCAGCATCCTAGCTCACATTGCTACGGGGA
This sequence comes from Bathynomus jamesi, assembly GCA_023014485.1. Classification (NCBI taxonomy): domain Eukaryota; kingdom Metazoa; phylum Arthropoda; class Malacostraca; order Isopoda; family Cirolanidae; genus Bathynomus; species Bathynomus jamesi. Next base: position 536,972 of record JAJOZX010000830.1, on the reverse strand, counting down.
TTAATTCAACTGGTAGATACTCACCCCTCGCGTAGATGTTACCTACCCATTGAAACTCACAAGATTTTGGGCGCCTTCAGAGCCCAATCGGCGACCTTCCATCTTCTACTTATCGCCGATCGCTAGCCCTATGGGCCGCCATAGGCACCGGGGAGACAGTTGCTCCGACGAGCCGAGGCGTTGGGCGCGCGATTGATGGAAAATTTTGGCCGAAGTCATAGGCCCTATGACGCGCTACTTATGAGTCAACGAGTGGTTTATAGAGGGGTCTGCGGCCGGGCTGGGATCACCCCGGCACTACCTTTTCATAGGTGCTTTCAGCCACGGTCAAACTTCGATAGGTACCCGGGGACGTGAACCGAGAATTAATTGAACGGCTACAGAGGCTACTTTGCGCGGCTACTAGCTCCATTCGCAAAATTCTTCAGGTTGTCCCGGCACACGTTTAGACTTAGCGGCGATCCCATCACTCCGGGAACCCAATACAAGGCCTATCCATAGCCTATGGCTCTGGGGAGAAGATTAGATTAGATTTCCCCCCGACTCCTAGCCTTACCCAAATTCATGGAATCATAGGCTAACCGACGTAGTGCAAGGTACGGTCGTCACGTGTTGTCGTACCCCGAAAGACTTATCGGGGACCCCTTGACTCCGGGAACCCGATACAGCCTATCCATAGGCTAATGGCTAGGGGAGAAGATTCCCCCCGACTCCTAGCCCTATAAATGGAATCATCAGCTAATCGACGTAGTGCACCGGTCAATCACGTGACCAAAAAGAACACCTCCACATCGGTGGGGGATGGGGAATCTCCTGAGCCCCGGACCCCTTCGTAAATTGCTTCGAAATCTACGCTGAGGGGGAGAAACCGGTCGTTCCCCGATAGGGACATAGGTCCTATACCCGGGGAACTCACGTAACGCCAGTTTTACTCCCCACGACAGTTTCAAATCCAACTTCCAACCATTGTTGCGAGTTGGGTTATCATTTAAACTAAACATGCTTCTGAAATCGACATCGTTGAACCCGTGTAAGAGCTTGAAAACCTCGATAAGTTAACCGCGCAGCCTCCGTCTTTCCAGCGAAAACAAGTTCAGGGCACGTAAGCGTCGATTGTAGCCCACATGCCTAACGGAAGGGGTTAACTTTGTGGCCCTCGCCTGCACTCGCTCCAGCCTCTCAATATCTTTCCTGAGGGTGGGCGACCAGAACTGCACTGCATACTCCAGGTGCGGTCGAACCAGGGAATTGTACAGAGAGCACAATCTCCTTGTTCCGAAACTGAAATTGCCTCCTGATATAACCCAACAGCTTCTGGGCTTTCTTTTCCACCTCTACGCACTGTTTCGTAAACTTAAGGTCGCTGTTAATTAGCACACCCAAGTCCTTTTCTAAATCAGTCGCCTCGATATTACTCCCCAACATCGAGTAGTCCGACTTGGGATTGGCGTAGCCAATGTGCATCACCTTGCATTTACCCAAGTTAAACGGTATTTGCCATTTTTCCGACCACTCTCCTATCCTGCCTAGGTCCGCACGCAGTTGCTCGATCGCTTCTGGCGTCCCAACATTGGCCCCAAGCTTGGTGTCATCAGCAAATTTGGCGATCCGACTGACGATGCCACCGTCGATATCATTTATGTAAATGATAAACAACAGTGGCCCCAAAACGGAGCCCTGAGGAACCCTACTAGTGACCGAGGCCCAACCCGAACTAGCCCCTTTAATTTCAACCCTCTGCCGCCTATTCTTCAGCCAGTTTTCAATCCACCTACCTACTTCCCCACCGATACCCAGCGCGCGGACTTTCGCCATTAGCCGGCGGAGTGAGAGAGAGAGAGAGCGCTCTTTTAACCTTTCAAAGGTTCCGCGCGATGATGCCTCATTTCACGAAGGGCAAGCTTGTCGGAATGGGACCATTAATAGCCGCCGTTTCACCGCCGCCAGTTCATCGCCGGACCCTTTTCATCGCCGGCCGTTTCATCGCAGGTTTATATATTATTATACTTATATATTTATATATTTAAATATTTATATATTTACTCGTACAATTCGTATATACAGTAATATCGTATTACTGTATATTTAAATATTAAATATACCTTAATATACCTTAATAATTAGGTTATTTTCAGTATGTAAGCAGCGCTGTAAATTCAGTGTATAAGCTGCGCTGTTTGCGAGTGGTTGACCTGCCCGATGGCAGAGCAGATTTTGACCAAAAGAGGAAACGAAAAGTTTTCCCATAATGGGTATTTATACATTTTTGACAAAGTGAGTAAAAGTGACGGTGATGTAAAGTTTTGGCGGTGTGAACAAATGGAACGTTGCAAAGGAAGACATACCAGGACCGGTGAAGTTGTGAAATAAATAAATGATCATTCTCATGCTGCTTCAGCGGTAAACATTGAAGTGGAAACAATAAAGACAAAAATAAGACGTCGTGCGGAAGAAACTGTGGAAGGGCCAACTGTACTTACTAATGAGTGCATAACAAATTTGTCTCAAGCTGCTCAAGCGTCAGTCCCAAATACTTCAGCCATGAGGAAAATAATTAGGCGAAAATGTAATAAAATAAACGCTGCACCCCCAAATCCCATAGACCTTCAGCAATTAATATTACCAGATAGTTATAAAATATATGTACCTTAAGTAGGAGTAGAAGAAAACTTTTTATTAGGCGACAGTGGCGCAGAACCAGACAGAATTTTCATTTTTGGGAGAGAAAGTTGGCTGCAACATTTAACTACATCAAATACGTGGTACGCTGATGGTACATTTAATATAGCTCCCACTTTATTTTCACAAATTTATATTGTTATGTCAAAGAATCATGGCAGAGTACACTCTATATTTTATGCCCTTTTGCCAAATAAACAGCTTGTCACATATACACGAATGTTTGAAATGGTAAAAGCATTGAGATCTAATTTAAAACCACAATCAATTAACTGCGATTAAGAACAAGCAGCTTTTATTGCCATGAAAGATTGCACCATCCAACTATTTGGAAACTTGTAGATGGATTACGTAAAGTACAGAAAGGTCGCGATACCTATTATGAACAACTTGTTGCCTGCCATTGTCCACCAGTGAAATTGAAAAAATATTGTGATGCTGATGAGCGTATTATAAGAATTGTTATTGAATATTTACGCGGTCTGGCTCACAACTATCAAATGTCGCAATAATTTTTGGAAATCATGTGTTGTGAACTATTTTAGTCGTTTTATGTTTTATTGAAATTTTGATTTTTTTTTTTTACTACAAATTTTGGCGATGAAATGAATCATGTCTTGTGAACTATCTGGTTGTAACATAAATTCTGCTCGATTAGAAAACGGACGATAGATAATAGAATAACCTCAAGATAATGTGAAATAGTTTTAGAAATGTTGCACGCAACGACAGGTTCGCACAGGTTTCATCACGATACAGAATGACTTAGGCTAGTGTAGGCTTAGGCTAGTGTAGGATTAGGCTAATGAAATTTTCTCTGGTGTTTTTCATACAGTTACAACGCCACCCCTACGATATTACAGTAATTGAAAAAACATGGAGCCCACGAAAGAGCATATTCGACATGTGATGCTGTATGAGTTCCATAAAGGATCTAACGCTAGTGAATCCGCAAAAAACATTCAAAGAGTTTATGGAAATGATGTTGTGAGCGAATTGATGTGTAGGAGATGGTTTGAGAAGTTCAGAAATGGAGACTTCAGTCTGAAAGATTATCAACGAACAGGACGACCAAATGAGTTAGATGAAGAGTTGCTGAAAGCAACAGTGGAGAAAAACCCAACGGTAACTGTAAGAGAACTTTGCCTGCAACTCGGCGTTAGCCATATGACCATTCATCGTCATTTGAAGCTGTTAGGAAAAGTAGTGAAGGTTGGAAAATGGGTTCCGCATGATTTGTCACAAGCGAATCTTCAACATCGAATCGATATTTGCACATCACTGCATTCTCGGCAACTGCAGGCACCGTTTTTTAATCGGATCGTCACTGGGGATGAAAAATGGGTCCTCAAAACAATATTAAGCGTCGACATCAGTAGTTTAGCCGTGAAACAAAGTCTGAACCTCAGCCAAGGAATGAACCCCATCCAAAGAAAATTTTGCTATGTGTTTGGTGGGATATACAAGGAATTATTCATTTTGAGCTTCTGCCAGATAACCAAACTATCACAGCTGAAGTCTACTGCCAACAACTCCAACGATTGAAGATGGCATTACAAGAAAAACGTCCTGCATTAATTAATCGCAGAGGTGTTCTATTCCACCAGGATAACGTGCGCCCTCACACTGCTCGAATCACCAGTGCCCAATTGGAGGCATTTGGGTGGGAAAAAATGCCTCATCCACCTTATTCTCCGGACATCGCATCTTCAGACTACCATTTATTCAGAAGTCTGCAGCACCAACTAGATGGACAAAAGTTGCAATCCAGGGAAGCTATCGAAAACGAAGTGGTCGCTTTTTTTAATTCAAAACCAAGGGATTTCTTCGAACGTGGCATAAAAAAACTTTTCTACGGGTGGGAGGAGGTTATAGAAAAAGAAGGGAATTATATTGATGATTAATTTGTCATTATGTCATTTAATTTTTGTTGTGAACAAACTAAGAAATCGTGCAGAATATATGTTGCAACCATATTTTAGTCGTTTTATGTTTTAATAAAGTGACTTTCATTGAAATTTTGATTTATTTTTTCAATAAAAATTTTGGCGATGAAACGGCCGGCGATGAATTGGCGGCGATGAACCGGCGGCAATGAACCGGCTGCGATGAGTCGTGTAGACCGCAAGCTTGTCGCCCCTCCTCTCGAGTTGGAGAGGACAGTTTTGGTCCTCTCACAACAAAACTATTTTCTTTCAGGGTTAAGGATGTTCCCTTTCTCGCCTTTAATTTGGGAACACGACACAGTCTTCCTTTTCTACTTTCCACCGTTGTTTGGGGTTACAGGGTTCAGAGTAAGATTAGGGACTAGTTTCTCCATTATTTTCCAGGTGTAAATAATGGTGTATCTCTCTCTTCTCCTTTCCGGTGAATATAGGTTTAGTTCGCGCAACCTTTCCCAGTAATTTATTTCTTTGCCCCTTGATCTTGGCTGTGAAGCTTTTCTGAATCCCTTCCAGCTGTCTAATGTCTTCTTTTTTATATGGGGATGTTAGGACCGAGCAGTATTCCAATTTGAGTATGATCAGTGTTTTCAGTAGAGGAATCATTACATTCCTATCCCTTCATTTAAAGGTTCTCAATATCTGCCCCGTTATTCTCTTTGCTCTGTTTACTGCTATCATATTTTGTGTTTCAAATTTCGCATCATCTGTCATTCCAACCCCTAAATCTTTTGCTCAAGAATTTCTCTGAATTTCCTGTCCATTTGGGGTACAATATTCCATGGATTCTACAGTAGGTCTTCTTTTTCCGTACCGTAACAGCTGAAATTTCTCAGTGTTAAACTTCATATTGTTGTCTTCCGTCCACTTATAGATTCTGTTCATGTCGGTTTGTAGAGATCCTATATCTTCTGGGTTTCTTATTTTTCTACTGATCTTTGTGTCATCACTCAGCGAAGTATGTTACTGTGCTGTCTCTGGTAACGTCCTCATCTATGTCAGTTAGCATGATTATGAAGAGTAGTGGAGCTAATACTGTTCCTTGTGGTAGTGAGCTGAGGACCTATGATTCTGATGAAGATACTCCTTGTACTGTAACGACTTGCCGCCGCTCACTAAGGAAATTATATATCCATTTCCCTACTTTTCCTGTTATTCCCATATATTTCAGTTTATGTATTATGATTCCATGGTCACAATTGTCGAACGCTTTGGCAAAGTCTGTGTATATGACATCATAGTTTTCATTACATTACATCATAGTTTGCATTACTTTCAAGTGCATCAATAATATTGTTGTTGTGTTCCATTAGTTGTAATAGGCATGATCTGCCTGACCGAAACCCTTGTTAGTTCTCATTGAATTTTTTCTGAGTTTCCAAAAGCCATAGATTTTCTGTCTAACTATTCTTTCAAATATTTTAGTGAGATGAGATGTAAGCGACACTGGCCTATAATTTTCGGCCTCGGATCGATCTCCTCCTTTATATATTGGGACTATGTTCGCGCTCTTCAGGATGCCCGGTATTTCTTCCGTGTCTAGTGATCGTCTCCATATCCAATATAGGGACTTAGCGATTGTATTCCTGCAGTTTTTGATCAGTGTGGCATTCCACTTGTCCGGTCCTGCCGCTGAGTGTGTTTTTAGTTTCACTATAGCTTTTGTAATATCATCTGTCGTAAAGTTGAAGTTCGTTATACTTTCCCCTTGTAGTTCTTCTTCAAAGAACGCGTTTCTATCGCATATCAGTTTGTCAGTTTTTGGGATGCTGAAAGATGATTCGTACTGAGCTCTTAATATTTCAGATACTTCTGTTAGATCATCAGATAAAGCACTGTTCTCGTTTTTCAGAGCTCCGATAGTCGCATGGTTTTTCGACTTCCTTTTTGCAAAATTATAGAAGTGCTTTGAGTTAACCTTTATCACTTCTATAGCGTCGTCTTCTTTATCTCTATGCTTCTCAATTAGTTCCTGTATGACGTCATCGATACTCTGCAGTTTATCGTTTAATATTTTTTTAATGTTATTTTTACAGTTACTTAATTTTGCAGTCATTCTTTTTCTCTTTCGGAACAATGACCTCTTTTGTCTCTCGAACCTGCTTCTCTTTCCTTTATGTTGTATTTTTGGGACATGTCTTTCCACAATTTCTAACGTCTTCTCTAAAGTCATTAGCATTTCTTCTGTTGTCCTGGCTTCGCAAATGGTTTTCCAATCTATTACTTCCATACTGGATGCAACATCTTCCCAGTTTATAGCTTTATATATATAGTCATATAGTCATAATATTTTCGTTAGTTTTAATGAAAATATCACGACTAAACCTAACCAATCGTCACATTTGTGGGGGTATAACGGAAAAGTACCCTCAAATATAGCTTTTAAACGTTTATGAAATCCTACTCAACCTTGCCTACTCTTAGTTTATTTTAGATTGGGGTGATCTCCCCTTACCCTCAAGTACAGCCCATCAACGGTTCTATGGATCTTGTGACGTTAGCCTCCAAAATTTTCGGATCACCTGAAGATCAGGGTCCCCAGCCTTCGTTATTTAGCCTTATAAGGCTAACTGACGAAGGCTGGGGGCCCTGATCTTCAGGTGATCCAATTTTTCCATAAATGTATAACTCGTAAGCAATTGTGTATCTCGAGGAAAAATTCTCAAATCGATCCATTTCTGTCTGCCTGGATGTAGGCAAGAAAACAAATAGAAAATATGATTAAAAAAAAAAATTTAATTCTTTAGATCCTGTAGTCAGGTATTCACTGGTTTTAAGGGAATTTGGGTCTGGATAGCACCTGTACGTTAAATTGTCCTCAGTGAAAAGTGTGTGCGTGTGTGTGTGTGTGTGTGTGTGTGTGTGTGTGACCTGACTGAAAGTAGCTGATCTTGGGAGGATGGAGGTGGGTATAGAAGAATAATAATATCTGTTTTATTTGATATCTGAGGTTTGCTAATGGGTCATACGAGAGAAAAAGAGAGAGAGAGAGAGAAATTTGTGATGTTATATTTCATTTTGTGTATTGGCACCTTATCAGGGTATGGAGAGATTTGCACAAGACGATTGTCTCCAAGCTTTAAAACAAGAATTGCCAAGAGGGCACACCACAGGAAAATGCATTTATGTAGAGAGTGTGTGTGTGTGTTTGAGAGAGGAAGAGGGAAAGAGAGAGAGAGGGAGAGAGAGAATACATACACTTGTATCTGGCAAACCTTACGTTTTCAAAGTTGTTTTTGCAGACATACTACTAATACATCTGTAAATTATCACACACTCCACCTCACTTCTACCCAGCTGACACGTACTCACGAAGCCTTGCCAAAACAGAGAAGATTTTCCACATCAAAAACTGAAATTTGCTGTGATGTTGTTTGACGATCTTTGCATGAGATCATGTTCTGCAACAGTTTTCTAATTCTTTCAGTTCCTTATCTCAAAGCGGACGATTACATTAAAATAAACAAATTTACGATCTCGCCAGAAATGTGCAACATTTTGCATGGAAATGGTGCTGACACCGGAAGACATAATGTAAGGTATAGTTTCGGGAAAAGTTCACCTAGAAACATATTTCTATAAAGCATAAAAAATTTAGTAGTCTGTAATGAATTGGGTTTTGTTTCTAAAATAGCCAACGAAAAACAGAATATTACTAATTAGTAATTTTTGTGTTTTATAATTTTATGTAGGCGAATTTTTTTCTGAAACTATATACATAAATATAGAGTACACAAATAATTTATTGTATATGGAAAAGCCAAATTCAATTAATAAAAAAAATTGATTTCACGGCTTCCTTCGGTTCGACCGATAAATACAATGAAGGGTTGTTTAACCTCTTTCGCAGCATCTAGGTCATATGACGGAGGGGACCTACAGCTTTACGTGGGATCCGAGCCACGGGTCACTACATAATCTGAGTGAAGAGGACGATCTCCCATCCAACTACTAACCAGACCCAATGTGGTTTAACTTCGCTGATCGACGGGAAAAGGTGCTACGACATCCCGTCGTATATGCCAGCCTTAAAACTACACAGTATGAATTCGCCAGATACTTGGTACTTATGTACTTATGTTAGCTGAATCCTCAGTCAATAAGGACACCGTCTTTAATTCTTTTCATTTCTCCAAACACATAACTGCACTTTCGAATGCAAACAAATATTTCATGTGCAGTTTTGACGTAGTTTGTTTACAAACATTTCTGTTTCTGAAGCGATGTTTGTCTAAATTAACTTATAGGTGAAAGAACTTTAATTCACATTTAAAATAAACCTCATTAAATTTAGTAACACTTCAATATTTTCTCTTTGATAACAAACTTCGTTATATAAAAAACAAATTGTCTATTGCTATGGAATTCCCCTCCCCCCACAACATTTCAGTTTCACTCTTGTCAACATGTTCCTCAACCACCATGAGAATTATGTCTCGAAGAATGTCCCCTACAACTCAACTAGTTCTTATCAAGAAATATGGCTATGTCGTGGCCAATGTCGTAACACTGCTTCCCCTCAATCAACGAAGTTAAACGACATTGGGTCTGATAAATAGTTGGATGGAAGACCGTCCTCTGCCTCCAAATTATGTAGCGGCCCGCGTTTCGGATCCCACGTAAAGCTGTGGGTCCCCTCCGTCATATGACGTTAGATGTTGCGAAAGAGGTTAAAAACCCCTTCATTATTTATCAAGATCGTTGTGACACCTTTTGGCGATTTAGGAAAGGAGAATGTGTTAACTGATGCTTGAAATCCTAATACTATACATAACAGTATAGAGTATTGTCTTTTATTTGTCCATCTCATTTTTCAGTACAGTTATTGCAGTTAAAATGCTAAAATGCATTCATTTGCATAAAGGCGATGGAATTTAATGGAGAATGGTTAACAAACCTTTGGGGGGGTAGAAGGGGGTTACTGGATGGCGTAATCGGTAGAAACCACGCGACGCGGGTTCGAATCCCACTAGCTCCAAGTCTCACACTTTATTGCCTTTTCTTTTTCCTAGTATATATAGTACACTTTATCAAAGAGAATGACGTTAACAGTTCCCTCTTTTTCTTGGCTATCACGATAAAAATATATAAAAAAGTTGGCCCTAATTACAAAATTAGGAAATCTACCTATACAGTTTTACAAACCAATTTCCTCGTTGCCTTTCCTCGTTTAACTTGCACAACCTTCCACGCAGAAATCACATTACTCAAAAAATACAGGTCATCCCATTAGTAATGTCGTTTTTTACGATAGATTAAGTTTAAACTAGTCCTACTCGGTTTAAGCATAAATTTTCCGAAGGTTATATCTAAGAGGAGATCTATCGTGTTTCGCTACATACTTTACAGACCTTGACCAGTGAGGACGTGTGTTTTGCTTCATGTGAACCCCTCATAAACATGGCTGTATCAGAAGAGCATATCAAGCATATAATGCTTTACGAGTTCAAAAAAGGGAATAGTGCTACTGAAGCAACGCGAAACATTCAGGACGTTTATGGCAACGATATTCTGCATGTGAGGAAATGTCAAAGATGGTTTCAAAAGTTTAGGAATGGTGACTGCTGTTTGACAGATGCAACACGCTCTGGACGCCCTGCTGAGTTTGATGATGCCCTGCTGTTAGCTGCACTTGAAGAAGACTGTTCAACAACTGTCGAAGAATTGGCCCAGAAACTCAATTAATCCCCGTCCACCATCCACCCTCGGAAGGTGTTGCTTAGTGTTTGGTGGGATAAAGGTGGTGTAATACACTTTGAAACCTTACCACACAACCAAACAATCACCGCTCAAGTCTACTATCAACAACTGGATCGATTGAACACTGCACTAAAAGAAAAGAGACCTTCTTTGGTTAATCGGAAAGGAATCGTGTTCCACCACGACAACGCACGTCCTCATACCGCTCGGATCACTTCTGCAAAAATTGAGGAGCTTGGGTGGGAAAAACTTCCACATCCTCCATATTCTCCAGACCTTGCGCCTTCAGATTATCATCTCTTCAGGAGTCTGCAAAACTATCTTGACGAGAAACAGTATACTTCTTTAGATGACCTGCACACCAGTCTTTGTACGTTTTTGCCTCAAAAACCGCCTGAATTTTATAAACATGGCATTGAAAAGCTTGTAGGACGTTGGCAGAGTGTCATTGATTCCGATGGAAAATATATACTAGATTAAAAAGTTTCACTTGAGTTTTTTTTTGTCCTTCAAATTCCGATCTAAAAAACGACATTACTTATGGGATGACCTGATATTTTCCTGACAATTCCTACCCTACACATATACGAGTATATTTCCATCCCAACTATAAAATACCAATAGTTATAAGTGGTAGCCTGCCTTTTTATGGTTACCTGAGTAACAGAATCCAGTGAGACCTTTCAAAATTTGTTTCCCGAAATTCATTTTAGTTTTGCCTATAACAACAACAGCATCAGATCTTTTCCAGACATAAAAATGAATTACAAGATCAACTGTGCTTGTTTGTCGTCTATACGTTTGAGTGTGTTTGATGTAATTCGAATTTTATAGGCCCGTATAAAGTTAGAGTGAGCACGTACAAATAAACATTTAACTAAGCCAGCAAAATCACCCATCAGAGAACAACTGCCACGCAAAAGATCATCCACTCACACTCAACCAATTCAGAATATTAAATAAAACAACCCCCCATCCCGCAGATCTTCGAAATTTGAAATTGTTACATACGCATTCCTTATTACAAGCCAGGCATGAACGATAACTATGGTACCTACGATTTATGGTTGTCAAATAGTTTTCGTGGGTATCATCCCACTCAATGTCATTCCCATTTCATTCATTCCACGCCCAAAAGTGAGAAATCCGCGAAGGAAAATCTCAAAGGAGGAAATTCCCAAACCGATCTTTTCCTATTTAATACCATTCTCATTCTCATCCACGGATTTCCCACTTTGGTCCAGGTTAGGTTAGGCTAATGTTAGGTTTAGCGAATATTTCCTAACCTAACTGACTCTAACCTTTCTGATTTAGCGCTGTTACCGCAAATACGAATCGGAGTGACATTTTTTCTCAAATAAAGAAACGCTTTTCTCAAATGTGGGTGGCTCGCAAATATTTGTTATGGATTTTCACTTTTGGATCTAACTGTATGTCATTATAACTCCAATAAGTTAACTTTAAGTATTTTTTTTTTTTAGCTAATTTACTCCAGTTTCATTTAGTCTTAATTTAGCCTTCAATTAATTAATAATAGTGATTCCTATTCTTATTTATTTTTGTAAATTTTTGTAAGAAAAGATTTAAATATTTGGTTATTTCCATTTCAAGTTTGGTTTAATCCACTCATTTTTGTAACTCATATTTTAATATAAAAATTTCACTTATAATTTAAAACATTAATAATGAAATAGTGAATGAGAAAAGCCAGAAACTAGCACAGAGCTCAGGTCAACTAATGAGGCCCATTGTACTAACTCCTCCATTATTATTATTAACCAGCACCACTGGGAGTCGAACTCCCGACTTCAGTGTCTTAACTGAGCTTGTAGGGAAATGGTGTTACCCACTTAGCTACGTACGCATACTGGTTAAATTTGAAACGCTAATTACGTATATTTAGATTGGCTGCTGATGATAGGAATATCCATGTTAGTCCCTGAAACGTTTGGAAAATGCGATAAAGGACCTCTACCCATTCAGTGGAAGAGACGTGACATCAACTCTAAAAAACTAACTCATCCTAAACGAATTCAACGTAACCTACAAAAGCCTAAACTAACCTAACCTAAGTTAATCTGACCCAAAATAACGTGTCGAACTGTCGATTTTATGTGACGTCTACCAAATGTCGTTATTCCGGAAATAAAGGAATGTTCTGTGGCATCGTTTCATTATATATATATATGCACTAAAATCACAGAATAACACGTGATCTTATTAATAAGCAAACAACCACAGGGAAAAGGAAACACGAAGTCCGAGCGCTTTCGTGATATATTCACATTATCAAGGAGAAACAGAAAATAGCTATTTTCTGTTTCTCCTTGATAATGTGAATATATCACGAAAGCGCTCGGACTTCGTGTTTCCTTTTCCCTGTGGTTGTTTGCTTATATATATATATATATATATATATATATATATATATATATACACCCTAGTAACTTTAGTTTTGTTTCCGCCCGAATTGTTCATCCTGATGAAAGTCAAACTTGTTGCCCTACTTTACACCTACAGCTTAACGTGGAATCCGAGCCACGACCCACCAACGGTGGTCAAAAATTAAAAAGTCCTCGCCTGAACTCGATCTCACAACCTCCCTATCAACAGCCCAGCGACTTAACCACTTGGCTACCAGGGTACTCATTTATCTACCAAGCAGTTTTTTGTATGGAAGATGAACAGCAGGATGAGCTGGGCGTCGTCTGCCATCGCCGGAAATCAAACCCGGGGCCGGCGTGTTCGTATCATATTCTATACTTTGTTTTTCGTTTGGTATAGTGAAGCAGTCCCTGAATAATGCAACTTTGCCTCTGACGTTATTCTTAAATATAGCGTTCCTGCGTTAACTAATTCTTTTACCTTCCATCAGTATCGTATACCATCATTTAAGAACATTAACTGCCTTAATCTCCAGAAGATAGAATTTACTTTATAAGATCCTCCCCCTTCACATACGTGATGCTTTACAAAGGACCTCATCAAAATCTTATTCCTGAGATTTCAATGCAAAGGCTGATTTGCATAATTGTATATATATCATTCCCTTCAAGTGACAATAAATTCATCCTCCCTCCTGTAATGATGGCTTGTTCCTCATGATTCAGTACTTATTCATTTAAATGTAGATACTCATATATTTTATAATTCTCTAAAATTGATCATAATTATAATAACCAGGGATGACGTACCGCTATAGGTGCAGGCATGATATAGAAATAAATGAAGGTATAGGTATAGTAGAGAAATAAAGGAGGGTATAGATATAGAAAGCGATAGAGGCACAGGTATGGAAATATTATTTCTACTCTTCACTGTGTTTTGGAAATACAGTATATAAGACATACGTAATAATAGCTAATTTAGAACAGGTCGTTTCTCTGAAGTAGTTCACAATCTAACTTAGACTTTGAAAGGATAAGATCATATATATATATATATTATATATATATTATGTAGGAAGGAGGGGGCAAGTGCGAGAGCTCGTAAAAACGACCACCCCACTATATAAGAAGGAAAGAGCCAAAATCAAAGTCTCTGAGGCCCACGATGTCATTTTATTTATTTTATTTTTTTTATAAATTTTGAAAAGATTGAGTAGTGTGTAAAATGCATGTATGTGTAGTGAAGAACAGAGGGAGAAGCGTGTGTTTGAGAGCATGCTGGTCTACTCACAGGGTAGATGAGACACGGAAAAAGATCAGCTAAAGAGGACAATGACAGAAGAAACGGGAGTTTCAGCACTCCCTGTCTTCTGCCTAACATCTTCCTCGGAGTACTTCCCTGGTCGATTGGTGTCTACAATCTCCTCCTGACAATATATATATACACACACACACTGTGTATATATATATACACACGCGTATATATATTATGGCGTTGTAACTCGTTCTTCAAATCCTAGCTGATTGGTGTGTAATTTGGTGGATGTAATTCGCTTCTGATATTAAGAGTATTAAGAGTAAATCATTCTGAATTGACCATGTCACTATGAAAATTAGATCATGAATTTTCATATGAAATATTATTTATAATGACCAATTTTAAAACAAAATCATATATAGTGTGTTACGAAAAGAGAGCGATAAGTGCAAGGTCGCAGTCCCTAAATCACACTGTTGAATGGTGAAGGCCAGAAACAGACCAAAGCATATTATTCCTCAATTTAGATTGTCTTCATGTAAAAAATTACCCATTTTTATTGCATTGAAACGATGGAATGATTTAAATGTTAATGTAAAAAATATTGTGATTGTAAATTCGCTTAAAACCAAGTTGAAATGTCGGTTAATAATGAAATACTAATAAAAATCTAGGATTAAATATACATCACCATTGTTTATTCATTTCTCGAGTGTAATCTAGGATTAAATGTACATTACTCGTTATTGTTCATCTCTCGTGACTAATATTGATTTCTTTGTATAGTATTACTATCAGTGATGGACGATACCTAAATTTCAATCGATGCCGATTCCGATTCCGATGCCAATAAAATGTCCCGATTCCGATGCCGATTCCGATTCTCAGTATTTTTATAGATAAGAGTTTACTTGGTGCTCTTCGGAAAACTATACCTATGTAGTCCTATTTTATTTATTTGTAAGACTAACTATATAAAGTAATAGTATGGTAATATCACCTTAGAATCTAATTGATTAGGTTGTAAATATAAGAAACAAATATATCTGTTAGATTTAATCTTATTAAAGAAACATTTTAAAAATTTTCCTTTAATAATTACAATTGAACTATAATTTGTAATCCTTTATTCCTTCTAAGCTTACAATGCAATTCTTACATTATTTAAACAAATTTCCCACCTTATTTAAAACAATTCTTTTGAATTGAATAAATTGCTATAAATAAAAATACTAAATTTAAGTCTTGAATATTGAATATCAGAATATCAGTAATCAAATTGCAAATGAAAATTAAATTTGTGCTCTGAAAAGAAAAAGATAATTTAATTAATAATTAGTTCATTTTTGTCACTAAATGACAAAGAATCGTTGTAAGAATCGAAAGTCGTAACCAAATTCCTACGATTCCGATGCCGATGCCGATTCCTGAAAAACACTCGATTCTTCCGATTCTCGATTCCGATTCCGATTAATCGTCACATCACTAATTACTATCATACCTTCAATAATGACTTTGTATTTTAATAATAACTTCAAGTTAATATATACTCTAGTTAATAATTCTTATTCATGATTTATATATTATTAATGATAACTATCTTTCATTTTTCATTGAGAGCCCAGTATAGCCTAAAGCTTAAGGGACAAATAAAATCAAATAAATAGTCCAATTTCACAATTATTTATGTTAAAACAAAAACAAAAATTGTAAAAATTATATTTATTTTAGCAATAAAGGTTATTCAATTCAATGTATAAGTTCGAATAGGCGACCTATCTAAGTAACTGGTTGATCGTTTGCTAATTTTGGCTTATGACAGGCGTAGGACTGCTTATAGTAACAGATTAGAAACTTTGCCGGCTGATCAAAATGGAAGGTGAGCGCTGTGGTTGTAATTCGTATCAAACATGATGAGCGTAAATTTAAGAATATGATGTTTAAAATACCCAACTAAAATTAAGGTATTAAAATTTTCAGGTTATCATTCATTTAAGTTTGGAGACAAAAGAAAAGCTATATTGCTCAAGCAAAAAAAGGGTTTGTAACAATAATTACAAAATTTTTATGAAAGATCAGATTTATTACGAGTAAAGAGTCCCATTAGTTAAGGAAACCTTGACGAGATGATACGATAAATATCCCTTCCATGCATTTAAACTTTAACAGGACATCTACACAAAGTCATAGTTTCTCAATTAAACCCTACAGTATTATAGACATGCTTAAACCTTTTTTTTAAAATGAGTTTAATTACTTTTTTTTAATAAATTTGCTTTAACTCCACAATTTTATAAGCCCCCAAGTATTTATCGTTCAGGTTTATAGCCCTATTAAATAACATGTAAATACCTTATAATATAAATAACCAGTATTTACTAAACCCAATTCTGTGCTTTTTTATAGGTTTATCTTTTCAATAACTGTCCAGGGATTTTATTCACAAACCTAACTACAAGGTGATTCAAAAGTCAGGTTACATAGGGCTTTTCTGTTTCTTTGCAGGTAAATGAGTTATGAGATGTTATCGAAGGAGGAGCGCATTGATGCGATATTCCTAGCTGGCTCGTTGAGCTACAGAGACGTCGCAGCGGACGTATCGAACATGTGATGTGACTATTCCCCTGTATCATTACATAATACAGTATCTTCCTATGTAACCTGACTTTTGAATCACCTGTATACAACAGAAACTGTAGAAAATGCACTCTCTTTCAAGGAAGCAGATGTATGGAATGCAATTCCCATGCATATCAGGCAGGCTTCATCACTAAATGTATTCCGAAAATCAATAAAAAAAAGTACTTTATTAGCGTCTACTGATGTATAGGTTCACTATTCCCATTTTATAATCAACTATTTAATATATGATAATTTCATTAAGCACTTTTAATTTCGTAAGTTACTATTGTTTAGAATTTTTATTCAGCATCATATATTTTCTATTAAATATACTAAATCATTTAATTTAAAATTATGTAACATTCTGTGAACTTTATCTTGTA